>VWZV01002590.1:684913-706165 GCA_013397155.1 Irena cyanogastra | reverse complement strand
TTACTACTACTTTTATTTTATTATTACTATAATTTCCATGCATCTGATTCCTAGTCACACAGAACACTAGGACTCAGTTAAGATATTTTTGCATTTCTAAAATTTCGGAGTCTATAAGCAATAATGAATGCCCTGAAGCTGAATGCCTCCAAGAAACATTATGCTGGTGTTTTGCTGAACTGTTAGTTATTTTAGATACAGTGCCTCACAAAGATTTCTACTCTTATTAATTGAGATCCTTAAAACAGCTAAGAAGGGATGGCCTTTGTTTCATTTTGTGCTCAAAGTGAAGCAAACTTATCCACCTCTTAACAGCTCTTTTTCAGAACTCTTTTGAACATATTCATATGCCCCTGCTAATAAGGAATCCAAAGCTATGATAAACTTCTGTCTCAAAATCACTTAAATATTGTCATGGGTTTAGTTGGATACTGCAAAATTTAATGTCATGTTTCACTTCGGCATCTGAAGTGAAATAGGTTCCACTCAGTTCCACTAAGTTTTTAAAACAAAATAAATAACAAGCTTCACTTTCACTTATTACTACATACACCCTATTTGGGGTTTTTTCGTAAAGAGGGTATATGTAGCAATAAGAAATTAAGACCATATTAAACCCTGTATTTGTCCCATGTAATTGCAAACATTATCTGATTAATTCAAGATGACCTTCCACAACTGGGTATAACAAATCTACAAAGACAGGTGGATTTTCTCATCAGAAGAGAAGACAGCTGACCCAATGAGTCCTGCCAGGAGGCAAAAGAACAAGGAATTCACCTCTGGGGAACATGCAACTCTCTCAGCACAGTCCTAGACAGAAGACTGGAAGGGTCCTAGAAAGAAGCAAGAACGTTTAAATGCATGAAGTCTTCTTGGGGAACATGACTTAGAGATTGAACTGTGCTGCCAAGGAAGAGAAACTGGGTGCTCCCTTTCATTACACCAACAAATATTTAGGACGATCTCCAAGCAAAGGTTTAAGTGCTCTTCCCGTCAGTTGTGGACAAACGGCCCAATAATTCACCTCAACTTAAAAGCAAAACTTGAGCTTGACTGGAAATATGCAGCAAGAATGACTGAAATGTTTATTATGCTATTGAACATAAACTCCAGGTTTCTTTCCTACTTCATGCTTTAATTCTGCTAATGCCAGAGCTCAACCTGCATGTCTGAAAACACACAGCAACATAACACAGTCATTTTTATGCTCCCAACAAAACATATGCAGATGGAAAGAATAACTTTAGAAGACACCTTTGTAAGTGAACTTATTTCCTATTGTTTTACATGATACAACTGGTGTCACAATTAGCCTTAAGAAGGCATTAAAGATGTTCATTCATCCTCTTTTCCAGCTCACTGGGGAAAAAATATCCATCCCTCCAAGGAAGGATGATCTTGTAGCTGTAGAATATGGGGGCTTGACTACTACTTCAAGAGGATTTTCTGCATGAAGTCACACAAAAATGCACTTAAACCGTGAACCTTAGCGGCCTGAGTTGTTAAATGAAAATGCTAACATATGGTTTGAGCAGAAGGTTAGCCTAGGTGACTTCCTGAGGTCCCTCCTGACCTACATGTTCTTGTGATCCTATTTGCTTTGAGACACACAGGATGAATGAGAAGGGCACACAGACATTACAAGTTAATTACTAGTGAAAATCTCAAGTAAATATCCTAATATTTTCAAGCTTGTAATACATAGCTTTTTAATACATATATATGGGGGGAAAATCCTGTAAAAATGCTCACGAACTCAGTGCAAGTGACATCTGTAACAGCCAGAAAAAACATCAAGTCATCCTGTTCTGGATAACGTGGTAGAACCTGCTGGTTATGTTGGTTTTTGGAAAGCCAACAAACTGAAAAACTAAACATCTGTTTTGACTACAAATTTTTAAAGTAGCATCATAAACTTGAAAGGCCTTTCACTGAATTATGTGCAAGTAAATTTACCAGGCAGATTAAGCAGAAATCTTTAGACAGACTGATGCTAACATGAACAAGAAAAAGAAAAAGCACTTTATCTTATCTTGCAACACAGAATACCCAATGAGTATAAAGTGCCTGCAAGTGTGACAGTAAAAAATTTGAAAAATAAATTGCTAGCAGGAAAGATGATTCTGTGTCTAATTTAGAAGATTACTTCTCAGGGTGAAGTTGAGTCAACAATCTCTTCCTCTTAAGAGATATCCTCTTCTCCAAGTACCTCAGCTGGAGCACATTCTAAAAGCAAAAACAATGCAAAAGCAATAGCAAGTCCTACTCTGCAGATGTTCTCATTTTCTGCTACGGATGTTTTTAATTTCCTAGCGGATCTCTCAAATATGAAGGTTGTGATTGACTTCTGACTGCCTGGGCACAAACACTAGCCTTAGCAGCTCATAGTGCTGTTTACCAAATTTGTATCTTATGTCCCATTACAAAAAAAAGAGAGGGAAGAAAAAGGAACAAAGCTTAAAACACAACCAAAAAATCCAACTCTCCTTACCTTGCTGGAGGCACATCAATATTTGAAGAAACAACCTTGCGCTTCTGTTCCAGAAGACAAACAGAACGAGTATTTTCCTTTTCATACTCATGAGCTCTGTTAGGTTTTTTGGTCTCTGCTGTTTTTAAATCTTCCTCCTTTGTGGTGAACAGGAGAAACTGTTGGTCTGGCAGTTTTCGACTGATGTCACTCTTTACATCCTCCTGTTGAAATGCATGGAAGATCATTTCACGCTTGATGTTGGCTGCCTGAAAAATTGAAAGCTATTATTAAATTTTCCTTTAATTCACCTAAAATTGGAAACAACCCACTACCCACAGGCATTTGCTTCTAATTAATTATTTGAATTAGTGAATACCATTTCTTTGTCCTTCATAAATTCTGAAACTGCCATTAATGTCTCAAAAATGTTGAAGACTATCCAGGAAAATAAGCAATTTCTGTCCGTTTGATAAAGCTATCAACCTTTTTATGTTAAATCAAAAAGGTATTTGAATTAGAATGTCAGAAACCAGATTATAAACAACATATCTTTAATGCACACACATCTGTGCTGCATAGCTATGCAAAAGAAATCCTAGCTGCCTTCCTCCTAAAATGCCAGGAAAAAAAGTCATAATTTTTTCAGATTAAACATAATCAAAAAATTAAAGTGTTTCTTACAGCCACATACTGGATTCTTTAAAAGCTGTATTTGTAAATGAGGTTTTTTTCAGGAGCAGAAAAATAATTTGCTATAATCCAACTCATCTGCCATAAGGCAAAAGGGGGCAAGTGATGGCTGCAGGATCTCTGTGAGGAGCCCATCCAGCAGCAGTGAGCAGGGACACACACCCAGGAGCAATGCCAGGTTGTCTCTTTGCCAGCACTTCCCTGATCTTCTGGTCTGCCACTTCCCATAAGCAAAGACTTCCCAAGCAAACAGGTATCTTAACAAATATACTACCACTCTGGAATATAATGCGCTGGTGTTTATAAAGCAAACTATTGCAGGGTTGCAGGGAAGACCCTGAAAACTCATCAGAACCAAGCCAGTCCATCTTCTCAGCAAGCAAAACAAAGCACAGGACATAGATTTTCCTGTGAAATCCATTCCCTGGCCAGCTACACTTCCACAGTTTCACAGGGGCAGACCTATCTGTGAGGTGACCCCTCCAACTAACCCAAACAGCTAAGCAAAATACAGCCCAACAAAGTGGCAGCTTCTCCTGCCTTGAGCAGAGGTACTTCCACACCAGATGCACTTGCTTGGAGAAATCCAGGTGCCTTCGAGAGCTGGCAAACTGGATTTTAAAATATTTGTAAATTATTGCTGATCTTTACATTGGAGATATCCAAGCTGTATTGTCCTCAGATAGTAACAGCACCAATAAACTGAAATTCCTATGTCAACTCTTCCAACTTATTCCTCCTTTTCATCATCCAAAAAATTAATCAATGTATTTGTGTATTTATTTATGTAGTAAAATACATTTCTTTCTCCAAAGATCTCTGTTTGTAGATTTCAAACCTTGACAGTTACAAAAATGGTGCAAGTAACTTCAAGTTCACAGGAAAGACACTTGCCACAGTAATTTTGCTGTATTCTGTAAAGTGTATCACATTATTAAGGCATAACTATTTAGGACTGATGATTTAATTGTTTCTAGTGCTTCCACTGAGGACTTTTTAGCAGTTGCTGCAAGAACAAAATAAGAGTTACTATTCTATGAACGTAAACAGTAGAAAGAATTAGACACTTTACACTTCTTCACACACAAACAGATGACACATTGCCAAGAAAATCTGTCTGAAAGACAAAACAGCATGTGATCACACAAAATTAGGAGAAGACATATAAACAACACAAACTGAATTCTGATTCAATTATTTTTTTAAAAAACTTCTTAGATTTACAATTAGCCTTTTTTTGAGTGCCTGAGAATCACTGAAATACTGAGTTGTCTTCAATTTTCATTAAAACTGACTGATAAGTAATGGACTGAAATAACAAAAAAGCCTGAAAATATCCAAGGTCTAACATCCAGCCCCTAGAAATTATGTAACGGCAAACAAGGGTTTACATAAGACTTGATTTCCATCCCCTCCACTGCATGGTCTTCCCTTGCATGACCACACCTCCCTTCCTCCCTGCCCAGGATTTCCACCTCATCCGCAGCAGAGGAGGTTCTGTTCGGGCAGGAGCAGCTCCACCCGTTGTGCATGGCAGGGGTGCTGAAGTGCACAAGTAGGAGGCAGCACCAACAGCTGCCTCCTTACCCTCTACAACCTTTAGTGTGGAAAACACGGAGAGCATGGAGAGGGACAGTCTCCCTCATTTCCTACTCTCCAATGCCGGACTGAACTCAGTTTCCATCAGGATGGTTTTAATTATTCTTTTAATGGACTAAGTGCATGACTGTACCAAAGGAAAAAAGGTATTTTTGTCTTCTATTTACGAATTTGTAGGATTTTAATCAGTTTCTGCAAATATATTGTGCCATACACTGCTGAGTTTTCTTTACAGACCTAAGTAGTTACGACAGAAGGTTGCAGGCTCAGACTACAGCTGCAAAATAAAGATGAAACCAAAAATAGCGGAATACTTGCACCGTGATACCAGATAATCTATTCTTATATGTCAAATTTATCCACATCCAGTTCAAACACATTTAATATGTCAGTATGCCGCAATAATAGTCAGCCCCATGCGTGCATATGGCAGTGAGGAAAGACAAAAATCACAGAGCAAATGCTCAGGTTGCAGAAGCAGCTCAGGTTCTTCAGCCAGTGGCCAGGAAAAGCAGAAGACCACATCCAACACTTAGAAAAATTCTATTCCTCACCTTCAGTTTTCAACAGATGCTTGGAAATACTAACTTCTTTCTAAACTTTCCCTTGAGAGTGACTGCATGTAAAGAATCTCTGCTGCTTTAGAAGCAGGTGATCATGAGAGAAAGCCAAGAGTTTTCCTTGGTGGGCTTCCTCCAGTAGCTTTCTCCTACTCCACATGCAGTTTTTCTATTTTAATTCATCCATGTCTATGGAAGCCATTTCCAATTGAGACCTGATTGAAGTATATGGTGTCTTTTGCTGGAAATCCAGCCACCAACACAAGCAGCCATTGATGTGAGGAGTGCTAAGGGCCACAGTCATTTGAAGGATCAGGTTCCTCACTTCCTGTCAAACACATTCATTAATGACCAGGACACCTCTGTTTTTAAGCTCTGCTTCACCAGCACTCATAGTACAGAGATAACACAGACAATTTCCAATATATCTTTCCAGATAGGTAACTTTTCTGTCATATTTTATAAGTAACTTTATTTTTTTTCATAGATCCTTCATATCCTTTTATCCATTTGAGTCTTGTAGTGGTCCTTCAAGTCCCGAATGTTTCAGCAAAACTTCTGTGGAAGATCTCACATTTCTCCATCCTTTGCTGTTCTCAAATTCCACGATTACATTATTCCCAAATGGTTTGGCTTTTCTTGTCCTCCAAATTTGCCACCTTACTGCCTCCAGTATCAACTGCTGGTAAAATTTCTGTCCTTTTCATGCACTTGACGAATTATGACTCATACAAGCCACTTGATAATAGGCTGTTTTTCTATGCAATTCACTGTATATTTTCACCCTTAAGCCATTAGCAACCTTCAGTTTACTTTCAACAGAGTTCTTTACAACCTGGCCTCAGGCAACCAACATCACTTGGAAGTTCAGTCACAGAAACAGTAGGTATAAACCACGTGTAAATTTAAAAAATATAGTTTTGTTTCTCTCTGCAGTTACCTCCGCCTGCCTCTGTCAACCCCGCCCCCATCCCCCCATCACTACTGGGGAAGGGAGACTTTTGATACTGCTCCTCGGAAACAACCATATTACCCAAGCCTTCCCCACTGGAGCTCAAACATGGGACAGTACCAGAGCTGAGGTGTGATGCGGTGTAACTCCTTCAGTAATTATCCTGCAAAAACCATTTCTTGCTTTGGTTTCTAAGAAAAAACTTTATTAAGAAAGCCTTTCAATTTGTTTCGAAATTGTCAAGACAATGGTATATATTTAGATTTAGAGTTTTACTTTAAAGTTAAGGGTTTTACTTTAAAGCTTGACTCATTATTATTAAACAACAAAGTTTAATAATCCATGTGGGCAGTTAAATCATTAGCATAGTTACTATTTTCAGCGGTATATTAGTAATTTTTCATTGCAAAACCTATCTTAAGCTGCCTATAGAAACTTCTATGTGGTGGTATTTTGTCATAACCAAATTGCTGGTCCTGAACTCCACATCAAGACCACATGTTGCAACCCAAGTCATGTCCAAAATGACCATGCTTGACACTGATACAAACTGAGGAATTTAAAGAAGTTTTTCGCCATTCTTTACAAATGATGTGCAGGCTGCAATTTTTCAGTAGTTTAGGCCTTAACTTATGTGCAGTCAATTTCTGCCCTACCCAAGAGCACATCCTGATAAGATGCTGACATTGCAGTCAAACCTCAGTCTCCTCCAATTTCAGTTAAATTTCAGCTTGCATTTTACCCTGAACAGCAAAAAAATTATCGATCAAAAAGACAACTCAGGCACTGAATTGCCTATTCAGAGGATCAGCAAACACTAGAATAAGTAGACCTATCATACTGATATGGAAACACAGAGACTCAGATTTAACAGATTATGTACGTCACCTATCAGGACTTTTTCATCTTCCCTTGCTTATGGTACACTGCTGCTTAAAAACTGGAGTTATTTATTTTCAAATAGCTCACTAGCATTTAACAGGCATTAAGGTGTCAGTGTTTCTTATACAATGGAAGGCATTAAACTCCCAAAAATATTAGCATTATTTGCCTCTATGTGACCCAACCGTATGGAAATGTATCTTCAAATGTGAAAACTGATTCCTACCCATGTTCTTTCCAATTTCCTATTTTTTTTGGTGTGGAACCCGTGGATTCAGGTGGGCACAGCAGGAATAGAAACGTAATTTTTAACAGGCTTTGTAATAGACTACACAGACAGAAGGAAATACAACAAACTATCAAAAGAATTGCCACACCACATACCATGCCTGCTTTGCTGACAGTTCTATAAACAACTCAAGGGCTGATTTCCACATGGCAGCTGCCCAGCACAACAGAGCACTGCCTCCCGCCCCCCGTGACTCGATGCAGCACCTTCCATGAAGCTACGTTGATTTACACCAGATGAAGAAGATCTTACCACAAGTGTGACTGCATCTGCCTGCCAAGAAACAGGCCTGCAGCCACAGCCTCAGCAGAGAGAGCCCTGCAGCTCACTGTCAGGCAGCACAACAGTGAGAGCCCAGCAGGCTCCCTTAACCTTCTGAGGGGACACTGACTAACTTTTATTCCTCCTCATAATGTCTGCTGGGATCTGGAAGGACTAAGACATATGAGAAAGTTGAGCATGTCCCTTCCATGCACACTTTGAATCTTAGAGGACTGTGTAAAGTAAATAATGCTCCAACTGTGGCCTATTTTGTGCCATTATATTTTGTTCATACAGATAACAAAGCTAGTATTACAATAAAAGCAAAGAAGTGCCTCTAAAAACCAGTAAAACTATTTTACAAGGCAAGTATCTCTAGAAAAGCTGACTGCATCCAAAGCTTCCTATAAACAAACACACTAGTGGAAATACATTTTGGGAATCTAGTTTAGAGTAATCCCACCGTTTCTTAATAATCCTGAAGCCATTGTCATGTATCCATTTTTGTACAAACTTATTTTTCTCCCTCAACCCATAAAGCTGTATTTCCTTTACCTCACTTACAGACCACTACAACTGGACTCAGCTCCAGTGTCACTTCATTCCAAAACCAACAAGATCCCTCACAATCCACACTAGGCTGTTTTCCAGAGTGGGAGAGGCAGGGTTGAGGGGTGGCAGTATGTGTGTGGGGGTGTAACACGCTAATTAAAAAACACATATCAAAAAACCCCACCCCACCAGCAATCACCCAACTCACTGCTCCAATTTGGGCTATTTGCATTGTCAATAGATAAATAATTTAAACTTAACAGTGAGTCCTAGACCTATGCACAATATTAACACTACATAGCTGATAAAGAAGACATAGTTTTGGATGTGGATTTTTGATTTCCATCGGATTTATGATGTAATCAGTTGATCTAATTCCATCAAAAAACTCTTTAGATTAAACATCAATTAAAAAACCACCAGATTAGACAGATTAGCTACGAGATGGTTTAGCACCAGCCAACCTGCTATGTAACTCTGCTGCTTTTCATAAACAGTTTTTTGATTCTGGCTTTGTGACCACCTCTTTCCATTTTCTGAAATAGATGTAATCATCCTAAGTGTTTGGGACTGCCAATAAAACTCCCAACTAGTAAGAAAACAAAAGTTCCAGGATTTTTTTTTATAATTAAACAAGGCTTTAGCAACATTTTTGATCCATTGCAGAACAAATAGGCAGCTCAATGGCGAAGCGAAAGAAGGAATCAATATATTTCAGCCTGGCATGTTAATGGGAAACAAGAATGAAATGTGTATATGTAATATGACATACATTTAAAATGTTCAGCCAAAACAAGAGCTCAATAACTGCAAGGCCCTTTTCAGGCCAGCCTGAACAGCCAGATGATGCTCTAGGGACAGGGATAAGCCACTATACTCAACAAGAAAGAAATCAGGAATAAAGTTCACAACAAAACACAACCAGCAAAAATGAGAAACACCAAACCTGCTACCAAAATTAAATGCAAGTAATGAATATTTAAATTAAATCCCTGGAAGGACAAAGATTTTAATTCACTCATATTGCTTCGTACAATATTTCCAGTTCAGGTTCCTGTAACAGAGCGGGTTTTTTTACATAAAAAGGCTCTAATTTTTGACATTCAAAAACAGTGTCCTCACTGGAAGGAAAGAATGCAGCAAATTTCCATTTTGCCAGAAATCTCTGTTCATACTGGAACACAAAGAGATAAGACAGATTCTCGTAATGATGCTTGGAAATAATCTGCCCTGAATTTCAATGTATTATTACATTTTCGAGTATACTTTGCATTTAATTACTTGCTTCACCAGCAGTTGCTCATTACACATAAATCACATCAATCTAATCACTCTAAGCATTTATGAATTGTTGGTCCCTAACAATATAGAATATAATATATTTTATGGTCAATGTAAGTGTTCTTTACAATATACAGTACACATTAATGTACAGTAATGTACTATTCATCTTCAACCAGGCTAGACAAAGTCCCTATCTTCATTGACTGAACGTAGAAAACCATCCACAGAATATATTCTCTATGTATTAAAACACAATTCTAAGCATGTTAAGTTGCCTGGATTCACAATACAGTGTTATGCAGCAAGAACTGGAGTCAGCAAGAAGTTTCTACCCTCCCATCATCCTCACATGTATGTCAGCACTTACCTGGCTAAACCTAACTCATCTACAAAACCCAGATATCCCAGCACCAGTTTAAGGTGTTTCTGAGTTATAGAGAATCTACCCAGATGAATGACAGAAACTTTCATGCCCACATTTGAAGTCCAGTACCCAGCCAGGTACCTGTTGTACCCCAAATAAAATCACTGTCAACTTCTGACATCTGAAATACTGCACCAACTGGCACAGGAAGTAGAAATGTCATTAAAACTGGACAGAAAGGTCTTACTAAGATTACAAAGGGAGACAGCAAGGAACACTGGGAATTCATGCTCCTTCCCATACACCATTTTCAGGTCTGAACAAAAATTATTCAGAGATATTTGTGCCTTTTTCTCTCCACCACATCAACAAATGAATGAAGATGTGGAAGTACGGCAGCTTTCTTTCCCATCCCATATGCAGGCATAGTAATTTCCTCACAGAAAAGTACATGACATAACTTCAAACATTATCAGACACCAATCAGTAACAGTTACCACATTTTAATACTAATTACAGACAGTGTGCATCTTCAAAATTTGCTTTCAATGTTAAAATCTCAAAGAAGTAACTCTGTTCTGGGTCCTGGCTATGCTGCACACACAGGGGTGTGGCCTGCAGTCACCACTCTGCAAACCTGGCTACCTGGGTTCCAAATGGACATTGGCCCTCAGGCTTGGCATCACTGGCAGGATCTCAGCAGAGCTATTTGTTTTCCTTTTCTTAAATAAAACAAGTGCCTGAGAAACATGTTGCCTCTAAACATCTAAAAATATAGACGGTACCTTGGAAAGCCTTAAACAGGTTGAAAGTGGAGAGTCATTGCTGCAAAAAACAGGTTCATTTTTTATTTAGGAATTCTGTTGCTTCAATCTTTGCCAAGTATGCTCACCACTGAATGCTTGGTACTCCACCATGCTTTTAGCAGGACTTGCAGGAATGGGCAGTCATAATTGCCTTCCCAATTACTAGTTGCACAAAAAGTGAATTTAAAATTAACTAAACCAATTATCACATATTTTTTCTCACAAGGACCTACGTGCCTGGCCCTGCAAGTGGGAATGAAGAGTTCCTGTCAGGCAGCAGGTTCCCCTCACCTCTCCTGCAGTGAAAGCAGCGTAAGAAATGCCCAATGCCACCAGAGCAACCTGCAGCCACACAGACAACAGATGAGGGCCTGGAAATGTGTGCCCTGGGCTGGCCAAGGAGAACAGAAGGAGAAAAGAGGAAGATACACTTGGGTCTTGCTGGTCACCTCTAGGGAAGCTTAAAAAACCCTGGAATTGGAGACAAAACCAAGCATGCTAATGTGGGGTAGCAGAGAAGTTCAAATAAACCTTTTCTGTTCTCATTTCTGTTGCATTACCAGATGTACTTACAAGTTGCAAGTAGTGAGCAATATCAAACTAGGTGTTCCCACCACACTGACTGCAGTTCTGAAACCTCATGTCAGGGTATTTTCCATGGTATGCCTATGAATATCTATTTTCTATGAAATGGTGATTTTACTTATAAAAGATGCAAAAAGGGTCCTAGAACCCAGTGGTAAAGAACCTATTGTCTTTCCTGCCCCTAATTTTGATTCTGTATAGATTCAAAAGTTGTACACAACAGCTTATGTAGCTTAATACAGCCTTGTGTATGGACTATCTTACTGATATATCAATATGGCCTTTACTAGCTGAATTTCACATGCAAATAAAATATCTTTTAACTATTTCAAGACCATTGCTGAAGATGTACAAGACACTCCACTTGTTTCTCTCTTCATCTGCTGGTAGTCTGGGATCAGTAAGGACGGCAGCAGCTCAAAGAAGTACTATCACTTCTATAATCTCATTCAGGATCAAGCAAGTAAGAGTTCACAAAAATGAAACTACAGAGGCAGTGGGGAACTCCCCACACTTAGCAGAAGGTTTTGGAAATGCTGCCTCACTGCTTCTCCGAAAAAAAACCCTTGATTGGTTCATCTGCATTTGAAAGGCCTCCTCCTCTTGACTGGACAGAGATATATAGCAGGGTATTTTTAGTGAAAAGAAAACCATGTTGGCTTTATTTTCAAGATCTCTTGCAATGAAGATACAGAGGTGTGAGATTTCCCAGGTCGGAAGTTATTGCCTGACTTTGAAAGCAGCCAGCTGAGATGAGATGCTGCAGATCTTAGATCATTTAAAAGGGCATGGAAATGCAATCCATTTGGCTTCACATCCTGGGACTTGGCTCTTTTCTATTTGTTTGTTTAAATTATGGCATTTCAGTGAAATTAAACCAAGGTAGTTCACAGATGTATGCAAATGTTTTAACTTCTGAATGAATAGGAGCTTTGAATGAAAGGGCCAATGCTGACCCCTGATGCTGAAAGCCTGGAGGAGATATTACAAGACAAAAATTAAGCACAAGGCCTTATCTTCTCTAACAGATCTTGAGCCTAGAAGTAGAAAGCAGGATCCCTCAGAAGAGCAGAACAAGCAAGAAGCACTGCCTCCACTAGAAGGTTCTCCCAAGTCTGGGTTCAGCTTGAGAAAAAAACATGTAGCAGTTTTTCTGTTCAGATTAGGAGAGGTGCCAAAAAAATGAGTTTATTTTTGTGTCTGACTATACAATAAACAGTATCACAGAGTTACAACTCATTACCCCTGCAAGCAACAGAATAACATCAGTAAAAACATGCAGAGGCGAAAGGCCACCTTCTCCAGCTGCTCCAGAAACAGCCCTCTATCAAATCACTACAGGGATGCAATAATATCTCACAGGAGAAAAGCCTTCACAAAGAACCTGAATGACCATCAGGCCCAAAATAAAGCACAGTCCAATTGCCACAAGGCTTCTGTCTTCTAAAGGATGAAGGCTTGTTCATCTCTAATCGCTCTCCTCCATATGCCTATCCTAACTGTGATAGCCCATCTTTTCCTCTGCACTATCAAGATACTTGGCAAGCCCTTTCTTGATCCACCAGAACTGAAGGACACCACAGAGTCTACAGACACTGTGCATGTGTTTTCCACTGTTTCAGTAACCCACAAAAGCACACAATAAATTCTGGCACAAGCACAGGGCTGCCTGTGAGTAACTGGGAGCTGGAGGAAAGGAATACTTTACCCTTTTTGGAACTGATGAAACATAAACTCCACAAACTCTGTCAGTTTCATGCAGTGCCTGGGGACAAAGGCTCCAGCAGATGGACCTACCAGCATGGAGAAAGGAACACCTGCAACACAAGCACTTCTCTCCTGCTCTGAGCGAGTAGGGACAATTGTCTGAAGCAGTGTCAGCCACACATGTTGAAGCAAAATATCACTCTAAATCCTTAGCAACCACCAATTCACCCTTATTCATTTCACTACTTTTTCTGTATAGCTCTGTAAACCAGATGTGAATGGCTTTCCATGGTCTTATGGATCACCACTGACCTAGACCTAAGGCCCGCAAGGACTGCATCACGGTGTTCTCTTTAAAGTACAAAAATCAGATTTTTTTTTCCCTGAAGGTACTCACATTTCTCATCATTACATTATAGAAAGAAAACTGTTTAAAAATATGAGGTAAAAGCATTTTGGATCCAGTGAGGGTTTTTTACACCATTTAAAAGGGATATGCATATATACATAAAAGATCAGGCTGGCTCAAATGTTTATCTTGCCAGCTTTACAAAGTCCAGTTTATAGAAGGTGATTGTACAATTTGCTCTCTATGTCAGTATGATGTAGGCATCAGACACCTTATCTGCTGAAGCAGAAAATAAAATTTAAGTAACCATCTAATCTTGACTGTTTGTTTTAACAGCACTGCCCATCTAAACTTCAAATAATCTTTCATCCACCATGTAAAAAAATGCATTAAAGATGGTAAAACACTGAGCTATATAATTTCACACATCAGTATCTGATCACCGAGGCATTTTACCTTCCCTCTGATTCTGTGTTTAGTGATCATAACAGTCTTTCACAATTATTAGGACCACTATGAAATGGTTTTAGTCTACTAGTAGATTTATAGTTGTGTTCAATTAACTGGGCTGAAATCCTAAATCTGTTTAAACTAGTAGGACTTTTCCATCAACTTCAGCTGGGTCAGGATTTTATGGAAATTAGACTCTGTATGTTTTGCAAAAACACAAATAAAAAGATCTGTATTTTCATTCAAAGCTCAAGCAACAGAAGTTGTTCAGTTTCCCGTCTTCATTAGTTCTGTTGTCAAACAACAAATACCACCCACACATGTACTTTTTAATACAATACGACAAATGTCACTGTAATAATCATTTGAGATTGGAAAGTTTGGCAAGGTGCCAGAGTAATGAAAGTGATCCTATCACAGATTGTTCAGCAGCAGCAGCGGTAACATTAAATTCCTGTGTGCTCTGCTCGGCAACATGCTACAGTGAAAAACATCACCACAAGTTCATGAAATTAAAGCTGATTCCCAGAGGAGCTAATGAACATTCTTTTCATTCACCTTCTATTTCCTGCTCAATTTCTGTAAATAAACAAAAACACTTAAGAGTTTCTCCTTTAACCTATTGTCCTTCTGTAGTCTTTGGGCTGGCCTTAAGCTGCAGTATTAGTCAAGCTGCTCACTATTTTTAGAAATAAGCAATTCAATAAATCACTTGAAAGTATTATAAAGCCAATGTGGACTCATTCTGAGGGAATTAAAAAAAAAAAAAGCATCATTGCTGAATCCACACAGTATTTACAAAGCAGACACCGGCAAGGACCAGCATGCTCCTGGCTGGCCAAGCAGCCAAACTCTCATCTTTGAGGCACCGATTTATCCCACAGTCTAGTAAGAGCTCTTGGATACTCTTGTAATACTGGAATTTCTAATCTAGCAGCTGGAAAAACAGAGTAGGACTTGAGGGTTCAGAGCTGATTTACAGGATTCTTAGACTTCTGTGTAACCCTGGATCTGAAGAAAGCTTGGAAGAGCATGGGATCAACAAAGGCACAGATGGTCTGTGCATCTGCACTTGTCACAGGACACATTACAAATGTTAATTACCAGCCCATGAAAAGCACTTTCTCAATACTTAGTTTTCAGATAAAAAAAAAATGTCACTTCTATCTCCAAGGAAGACCCAGGGAACTAAAGGCTGGCTGGTCAGCCTCACCTTGATCCCTGGGATGGGATCACAAGACAGGGAGGAGTGGGTGATACACCCGACAGTCATGCTGCCACTCAGAGAAACCTTGACAGGTTAGAGAAATGAAACCCAATCAGGGCAAATGTGAAGTCCTGGAGAGGGACAATCCCAAGCACTAGTTTGTGCTGGAGGCCACCCAGTTGGAAACTAGCTTTGTAGAAGAGGCCCTGGGTTCCCAGTGGACACGAAGTTGAACATAAACCAGCAGTGAGTCCTTGTGGCAAAAAGCTGAACCATGTCCTGGGCTGCATTAGACAAAGTATTGACAGCAGGTGGAGGGAGGTGATCCTGCCCCCTCTACAAAGGCACTGGAGAGGCCACACCTGGACAGGTTCAGTTCTAGGATCCCAAATACAGGAAAGACATGGACACATCAAACAAAATGCAGCAAAAGGCCACCAGAATGACTTCAACATGGAGAAGAAAAGGCTTTGGAGAAACCTTTCAGTACCTCCAAGGTACAAAGGAGGGAGAGGGAATTTTTTATATGGGCAGATAGTGACAGGACAAAGACGGATGGTTTTAAAACAAAAAGAGGGCATGTTTAGAGTACCTGTTAGAAAGAAATTCTTTACTCAGAGGGTGGTGAAGCACTTGAACAGGTGCCCAGCCCTGAAGTGTTCAAGGCCAGGTTGGATAGAGCCCTGAGCAACCTGGACTAGTCAGTGAGTGGCATCCCTGCCCACGGCAAGAGGCTTGGAACTAAATGATCTTTAAGCTGCTTTCCATTCCAAACTGTTCTATGATTCTGTGATTAAGAGACTGGATTGTCTCTCCTATGGGGAGAGCTGGGACTCTTCAGCCAGGAGAAGAGAGGGCTTAGAGGAATCTTAAAAATGACTAGAAACATCTGAATGGAGGGAACACAGAGCCAGCTCTTCTCAGTGGTGCCCAGTGCCAGGACCAGAGTGATGGTCACACATTGAAATACAGGAGGTTCCCTCTGAACACCAGGAAACACTTCTTCATTGTCAGGATGACCCAGCAGAGGCACAAGTTGCTGAAACAAGCTGTGGAGTCTCCCTCCTTGAAGATATTCAAAATCCATCTGGACATGGTCCTGGGCAACCAGCTCTACATGATCCTACTGGAGCTGGGGAATTGGGCCAGGTGATCTCCCAGGGTCCCTTCCCAACTCAAACATTCTGTGACAGAGAGTGAGCAGCACATCTCTGTCCACTGGTATGTACTGAATACCTGAAGGCTGTCAACTGATCACTCTCAACTGACCTCAGTCTAGACCAAAAAGAATATAGCAAATAAAGACCAGAACTGTTAGTGGCTTCACTTTTACATAGTTACAATTTTCTAATACAATTCCTTTTAAAGGCAAAGTGGTTTTGTTTGGTGTGTGTCCAAACAACAACAAAATTATACGAAAAAATCCTCAGCAAATTAGTTCCATTCATTCTTTATTAGGGGAGAGTGGAGAAAAAAACTACTATCTTATTTTTTCACCACTCCCAGCTCTGCATCCAGTAATCCATATTTTGTAAAAACTTTTAAAATTTTTCAAAAAGAAGAAAATAATCCGAAGTCTAGCCATGAACTTTCCACACCAACTTCACCAAACAAGTTTTCACTCAAGAACAACAAGAAACTGAATGAAGTTCGAAATTCAAAAATTCATTAACTTTATTTACTTACAAAAATATGGCTAAGCTGCTGGTGTTTATCTGCCTCTCTCATCTCACCCTTTAGTTGTTCCTCACAGTTCATCAGTGTCCATTCATATCTCGTGTTACTCTTTCCAGGATTGGGCAGACCAGGATCATGCTTGCTCTGAGTTTGTACACAGCCTAGCCTAACAGGCTCCAAGTTCAGGACATGAGTTCTGGTGTTCTAATAACTAGCAATATTTAGAAAAATAACATTATCATTATTAGTCTGAAAGGGAATATTTTATTTTCCTCTTAAGCTCCTAATGTGTCTTGCAAGGTCTTTCCTCCACTAAGCAAATCTGGTATTTGAAGCTTCTATTTTGCAAATTGCCTCTGAAAATACATTTGCACATACACACGAAAGCTAAATTAAATAACACTTGCTAATCAAGCACGAAAACCCACTTTTTTTGTCCACAATGAGTATATAGCCCATTCAAACAGCAAAGCTGAGAGTCTGATTTAAAGGACAGCAATGAATTCACACCTGCCTTTAGAAAGAAGTAGCAAAAGAGAAGAGAGTGAATTCAACACAGCTGAACAACACATAACTAGAAGGCAACTGATTTCTTCCACACAAGCACTAAAGATTCTTTTGTATCCCATATATCACACAGATGTCTTTATCTTTAAAAAACAAAAAAAAGGATGAAAAAAATCAACCCAAAACATAACAAACCACAAAAACTGTGTCCAAAACCAGAATTTTTCATTATCTCCTACCAACGTCTGCCATCTCCACTCTGAAACCTGTGCATCAGACTTGTACATGCTCCTTACTTTGCACCTGTCATAAATTTCACTTCACAAGGTGGGTGAAACTGAGCCCAATGTTAAAGTGTAAGCATGAAATTAAAGTCTTGCTTACACTGCTTGGGCTTTTGTATTCCTCTGCCATCACTGCACAGCTCTCTGGGCCTTTAGTTTTCAGACCCTTCATATGATTATTTTCCATCATTTTGGGAGCTATGTATTTGCAGGATCAAATCCACTTATGGGAAATTCATCCTTCTGAACTAAGAAGAGATGCTCACAAACAAGCCAGCATCTGGAACACATAGTTCCATGGGTGAGGAACAGGCAGCACCCATAGTCAGCTGGATTAGGAATGTCCTGTGTTCATACTCTCAGCCTCGGGACAGAACTTGGGCTGGAGATAAACTGGCAACTCAAATGGACTGAACAGAAGAAAACAATAACCCCATCACTATTCATAACAGAAGAGAAAACACTGCAACGTGCAATGTCATCACAAGTCCATGCTCACTACTAGCCCACATTCTCAATCATAGCTCTGATGGCTTAAGGACGAATTAGCATAACTCTGCTACTTGCATTGGGGTTTTTCCCTAAGTATCTGATAAAGTCAGCATTGGAGATTGCTGATGGACCCTACTTGAAAACTCCTCTCCCTATCATCAAACTCAGTAGTTTCCACAGACTGCATTAACACCAGCACAGTACTAACACGGCTGTTTGTGATATCTGAACTAGGCTGTATATGAAAGATGAATTAAACAGGACTGCAAATTAACCCACACTTCAAGACAAAGTACTAGCAATCACACTATTTATACTTTCTCATCTCCTTTCAAATGGCTGAAAACCCAAATGCAGCCAAAGCAAATATGGGCTACACAAAAAGGGTTTCACATGCAAAATGAGTCTGCATAATCAGCACCTTGGTGTAATTCATTTCCATATAGAGATTAATGAACTAGTTCTGACAAAGTAAGAAAACACGGCACTTCTCAACAAGGTTTTACAGGCTCTCCAAGACTCTCTGGCTATTCTGCCATAAACCACCAGCCACACACAGCACATCATGCCTTTTCCAGCATGGTAGTATAGCAGGTGAGAACAAGCAACACAAACGTTCTCCAGTGTTCTTCTTCTGGACAGCTACAGCAACATACAGACACAATTTTTGTATCTTCCCCATGACCACCAGTCTCTCTTTTTTGTCATATACGTTCTCTCTTTCAACGACTTCAGAAACTGGAGAAATAGTATTTATCTTTATAAAGTACTTCATCCTCTCTATCTCCATGCTTAAGAGTGAGGGTCAAAACCAGACTACCAAAGGTGCAGCCACAAAGTGGACTTCTTTCTGGAGCAGAGAATATAGCTGTAAGACCTGATAGTGCCAGTACTTTTTTTGATTTAGACTAGTGGACCAAATTCTCAGGCACCTTTTAACAATAGTAATTCCACTGCTGACCCTATGATGCTTTCATCCATGTATCACAGTCCACAGAAGTGACTTCGTCACAAGCCCCTGAAACCTCTAGCTTTGAAATGCCATTCCACCCAAAGGCATAGACATCAAGTGTACATGTGAATACACACCAGAACACTGTGTGATGCTTCTTAATCGCATTATCCAGGTAGCATACACTGCAAAACCCAGATCACTTTGCTTTCAAGGCCAAATAAATTCTGAAGCTCTTTAGGATTTCTCTTATTATGAAGGTATTGGTCAATGCAACAATTTATGCCATCTCTCAGGAGTGGACACCCCCTCAATATACATTGCTCCCAGTCCCCAATTCAGAAGTCCACATCTGGGAGTCAAATGCTGCTGACTCCATGCCACATCTCCACTTGGAAGGAATTCCAGCTGACAAACCACAACCAGATTATGCCAGTCCTATTACCCTCCCAGTGCTTTGTAGCTGGACCTCAGTATTCATTTTATGCCTGCTTCTCTCATTAACAGAAATACAACCTCCTTGGAAAACCCACCTTCTGACACACTCAGGGCCACATAACCAGACCTACTTTTGGGAAGCACCTCTGTAGTTCAGTCACTTCTGACTTAAAAGCACTCAGAAACCTAATGCCAAAGGCAGAGAAGTTTAATCTGTTACTTTAAAATTACTTGCAAGAACCCTCCCGTTACGCTTTGAGAACTCCCACACTAACAATCTCTAAAGAAATATGCAGAAACCAAATGTAATTTATTTACAATGTTAAATTTTAAGCCCTCGTAGTTTATAAGACTCAGAAGTATAAACAGAGAAAGCAGAAACCAAGCAGGTAATGACAGTTAGAAACATTCTTGTAAAGAGGATAAACATGTGCACCTGGTTATCAACGGTGATTTGACAGTTTATTATGTACACTAAATGTGGCCTAAGAGGCATTACTACACTCATCTCACCTGTGAGGTAGGTTTACTACTCAAGGAAGTAAATACTTGAAAGCACAATGTTTTCCTATGTACACATACTCCTAGGTGTAAGGCAGAAATACCAGCAACCTCTAACAGTCGTACTACTTGAAAGCATGCTGAGGGTTGACAAAGAGGACAGCACACTCCCACACTATATGCAGATCATGTATATGTAATCCAGTTATATTTCAGTTTATTGTGCTCCACTTGAGAATTTCACTCTTTTCTCCTACTAGGTACACACAGGAAGTTCCTCTAAGCCTCCTCTACCACGTAAGACTTTCATTACTAAGGGGAGAATGATGGGACCAGAAGCCCATTGTGGTGCTCTTCATCCTAAGGCTACCACTCAAGTGTCAAGCGTTGGTTCTGTAGCAACAAAGTTGTTTCAGCCTGTCAGGCCTCAATACCATGGATGGTCTGACTCGGACACCATAACCACAACTCAAGGCATTTGACAAGACTCAGTGAAGAGCTACAGCCCCATGACCCAGCTGTGCCAGACTGATTCTCTCAGTGCTGTAACAAAACTGCTCTAAAGTAGTATGCACATAACTTGCATTTCTGCTATTTTCCTTTGTGTATTGCTTGTTTTGGATTTGTTTCCTTCTTTTTTCCCCCATTTGTGAATACAGGAAAGACCCGAACGGTAATACAGCACTCCTAACTATCCAACCCTGAACTTTTGTTAAGTAAGAATTATTACCTGGATTGGAAAAAATAAAAATCAACTCAAATGGGTACCTTTAAACTTTAATATATATTTATTTTCCATAACCAGTGCACATCTATCACATGAATCCTCTACAGTACTATACATAGACTTAATCCTACTACCCTGGTTATCCCAAGAGAAAAATAATTGCAGAAAACGCTTCATAATAAAATCATTAAGTCTAAATCTGCGGGATCTCAGCCAGTGGGTGTGTTCATCAGGTTGTTCCAAACCGCACTGATTTCAGAGCACTGCCGGCACACGCTTCGATGGGATTTGAATCGGGCCTCTGCACAGAACGGCTGCATTCCTAAACTTTCCACAGGTCGCCCACCCAGGCCTCCTAACCACCGCCACTCGCGCTCGCAGGAGCCCTGTCCGGCCCCGGCAGCTCGCACGCCCCGCAGGCACAGTTCTTCGAACACCTCTGTGCACACGGCCGGGCTGAACATCCTTCCAAGCCCCGACAGCCGCGCGCTTCACCCAGCCAAGTCTCCACTCCCAATGCTCAAACTCCTTCAGACCCCGGTGGCTCCCCACGCACCCCGCCCACTTTTAGCAAGCCGCCCCCGCCGCCCGCTTCGCCCGGGACTTGCTGAGGGCAGGCCGGCCCGCCCGGCGTCGGAGCCCCCCGCATCCTCCCGGCACC
>VWZV01002590.1:480737-684559 GCA_013397155.1 Irena cyanogastra | reverse complement strand
CGGGCCGGCCCTGCCCGCCTGTGCTGTGCTCACACGGCAGGAGGGCCAGGAGCGCCCGGCAGGACATTGCGGTGTTGCAGCATGTCCAGAGAAGGGCAACAAAGCTGGAGTAGGGTCTGGAGCACAAGTCCTGTGAGGAGTGGCTGGAGGAGCTGGAGTTATTTAGCCTGGAGAAAAGGAGGCTCAGGGGGGCCCTTAGTGTTCTCTGCAAGTCCCTGAAAGGAGGTTGTAGCCAGGTAGAGGGTGGCTTTTTCTCTCAGATAAGCAGTGACAAGACCAGAGGATAAAGTCTTAAGCTGCGCCAGGGGAGGTTTGGGTTGGACATTAGGAGGGATTCCTTCATAGAAAGGGTGTTTAGTCATGGGACTGAGCTGCCCAGGAGAGGTGGTGGAGGGAGTTGCTGTCCCTGGAGGTGCTTAAGAAAAGACTGCAGATGGCACTTGATATTGTAATTTAATTGACACGGTGGCGTTCAGTCATACATCGGATTCGATTAGGTCTTTTCCAACCTAATGGATTCTGTGACAACCTCTACCGGCAGGACAGGCTGCCAGATTTATTGGGCCTCAGTAAAATAAAATTATTTCACTTCTTCCCCCTGAAAAAGATAAATGGGGAAAAAATGGAACTTTTGAAGGAAAAAAAAAATAAATTAAAAAATCAGGTTTTTTTCAAGATCAATAATTGGAGCAATGTTATCTATAGCCTGTTGAGAAGAAAATTATCTGGAACAGTTAGGGAAATAATTTCTGGTTTAAATTATGTGCTTAAAGCTTTAAACTATCTTTCTGGAAATATTTTTTTAAAAAATTAAAATAGTTTCCAAACAGTTTGACGTTACTGTGGCCAGCATTTAAATTTGCTACAGGCTTCTATGACATTCATTAATACCTCCTGACAATGACAACACTTAAGGTTGTCACATGCTTTTCCTAAACTCTTCCTCTATAAGTCTTAAGTCTGCATTTACATGTTATTTTTGAGCCATATGTATATTCTTTTCCATCTACAAGTGAATTACAGTCATTCCCTTCTCAGTGTTCAGTCCTTTTCTCCCTGCACATTCTGTTCTAGAGACCTGCCAACAGGCCAAATGTACACATATTGTCAGCATGGGGCCAAGCTTCACCCTAGGTTAATTCATCCCTTTCAAAAAGTAATGGTATTTTTTTATCCTGGCATATAGCATACAGCATTTTTTAGGCAAGAAATTATACATAATACAGTACCCATTCTTAAAGAAATACTGGTTACTTTTCATGTCAAACTCTATAAGTTGTTTGAATTCTCTCAACCCAACCCACAACCCAGTTGTTTGCATTCATTATTTCAAGGTTCCCAGGGACCAGGGTTAAGATCCGCAACAAAATTGCTGGCAAATTCTGGCATATCAGGGCTTCCAGCAGTATTACCCCACCTCTCCAAAAGTGTCTTTTCCAGATGTTTTGCCTGTGCTTTGACCAGCTGCATTGCAATGTCAGCTCAGCCCATCTCAGCAGAAAAGCAGCCAAAACTCCTGGTACATGCTGCCACAAGATGTTCTGTCTTTTTTCCTGCCACTACATGTGTACTTAACTTCTTGACACCTGGCTGAGTGGATCAGTCACAGTTTTTCAAAGCTGATGTTGAATAAAGGAGAGATCTGTGGAAGAAAAAAAAAGAGAGAAATGCTTTTTCGGTTTTATTCCTGTGCTGAATGTTCAGATTTAGAGTTTAGATTTGATATAATTAAGTTATGCTTAGGTTTTACCTTAAACATAAATTTTAACATGAATTTCAATTATAGTCACAGTTCCTTTTATGCTTAGATTTTACCTTAAACATGAATTTCAACATGAATTTCAATAATAGTCATAGTTCTTTTACCTTAAAGGCATGGAAAAAGAATCATTCCAATACCTCCTAATCTTCAAATTATTTGAAATGTTTTGTATCATTTGAACACCACCTGAATCTAATTGTGATCTTTCCTAGTGGCCTGTGTTCACAGTTATCTGAATTATAATTGTGTTACTAAGGGTCCCATTCCTATCTGCTACATACTGGGCTATATACTAAGAGACTTCTTCAACTTTTTCAAAATGCTGTATGTTTTAATTGCAGCAAAACAAGAAACAAATTTAGAAACTATATGCAGCAAGTATGTTATCACTGAATTGGATTATATGTGCTAGCATGAACACCACAAATAACAGAATGGAAACCAAAGGATCTCTTGCAGAAAACAGTGGTGATAAAGGCTAGCTGGGCTTGTAGAGGCACATCTGTTAACTCCCATGAGAGCTCACACTTCAGCCTCTCTTTGAACTCCCTATTCGGCCTTTTTGCCAGGTTTGTTCTGGGACTTGCTGTAAGGTACAGCTAACTTGACACCTCTTGCCACGAGGTTTGTGGGTGAATATACAAGCAGAGCTTGTTAACCAATCATCAGGCTTTTAGTTGTCAGTTCAACAACTGTTTCAGGAAATACTTAGCTGGGTTCTCTGGTTTGGGAGCACGGTGGCAGTAGGCAGAGAGGCTCAGGCAGGTTCTCAGGAACACACAGAACCTCCCAGGCCTTCCTGCCTGCAGGAGGATGCTCCATCCCCCAAAATGCTGCCTCTTCTCCACAAGACTCCACCAGATCATGGCCTATTAGATCTCAAAGCAGAGCAGGACAGCATGTGAGCCCTACAAGAGTTGGTCAGGGTGACAGAGGAAAAGTGTAACCAAATTCTGGTGGAGTGAGAGGTGCCAAAATAGTTTTGGGGTCCAGAGGGAATGACAATCCAGAGTTCACTAGGCTGATGGCCAGGGCAGTCCCAGGAAGGGGTTTAGAGAAGACTGACTTTCCATTAGTAATCTGAGCTGCTAATGATTTTTACTCCTGTTGCGTTATCAAATGCAATGAGAAGCGGGTGTTGACAACTCTACAACAGATTGGTTAAAGATTTCTAGCACTTCTCAGGCAAGCCAGATTGGAGCAGTAGTAGGAATAACTTCTCTTGCAATATTTGATACAAACAAAAGATAGAAATGACTCTTTGCTCCATTTCTTCCAGTCTGCCTGACTTGCAGTATGAATGGAGCTGAAGCTGAACCCTTGCTGTCCTTCCAGTGCTTCCCAGGGGAGCTAAATTATGGAGGAAGTCAGGGTGTCCTAGATACAGTCTTTTTCTAAATCTTTACATTCACAAACAGTTAAGAGTCAAACACAGGTCTTAATCCACTATCACACATCAACATTTTTTTGCCCGGGACTCAGTCTTAGCACTCTTGGGGCGATCTGCTGAACAAATCTGGCCCATAGCCATGGCCTGATATCAAGTAAATTCCTGTGATATATGGGGTAATATGGTCTCGCTTAGCTCAAAAGAGATATCTCATGATTGTACCACAGCATAATATGCCTCTAATGCAAGTACAGACTCTGGCTGGAATAAGAGCTGCTTGCATGTCAATGATTTCCAAGCTTATTTAAAGTTAATGTGCACATCCACACTCCCTTTGTGTACACAGCTCTCCAACACAGCAGAAATGTTTCAGATGCTTCTTTGCCTCTAACCTTAACAATCAGTTCATACTTCCAAAAATGAAATTTCTCTCTAAAGACATATGAGATGATTTGAATGATAAGTACATGAAGCATATATATCTCCCTCTAGAAGTTCTTCTAGAGCAAGTGAAGGTGAATGACACTGACAGCTTTTCAGTTAATCTTGAATAATTATTGTCTAACTTCTTTCAGTATATCCACTCGGCAGCCCTGTGCACTAGCCACAGAAAAAAAACCCTGGGTTTCCGTAGCACTGCCTTAACTACTCCATGCTGATTAACATCAGGTGGAGTTGTCTCATGATACATATTTTTCCAAAACATTTTATTTAGTCCATCATTCAGTTAAGTATTCCTCAAATTTTTAATATAATTATTTACTGATCTGTTTGACATTCTGTTCTATTCAACAGCTGCTACTGTGATCATGACTGCAGGCAAAGCTTGCCTGACATCACATCAAGGGAACAAGTTCCTTTTATTTCAAGAAGGAAAGATTTTTCTGTAATGCTGAAGAAGGCACTATTCTGTAACCTCCCTGCTCGCTGATCCCAGAACTGCTTCCACCAGGGACCATCATTTAGCAATGCAACTTGCAGCAGGGATGAGCGCTAGCCACAGCTAAAGCAGGGGTGTGCTTTACTTTGCCTCATAAGAGCAGGTGGCTACATGACAACAGTCATTTTATTGGACCACACCGAATCCTGCCTCAGCTAGCTCTCCCTTTTTTTTTTTAACTATCTTTTTTCTGTGCCTTCAATGAACGAATACATTTTTTGTTATTTTCTTTAATATCTGAATATTTTTTCCCCTTGTCCATGAATGCCAGCTTTTTATCACTAGAGGCAAGATTCCCCCCTGCTCCTGCCTCCTCCCAGACTGATGCTATTCTTCAGTTCTTGCCTTTAAAAAATCTAGCAGCAATACAAAACAAAGAAACCCTCCATTTACTGCACATTTAATCACATTTTTTTTCTCAAATATAACCTAATCAACTAGTCATTCACTTTTCACTTTTTAGTGTGCAACAAATGTATTTGTTTGAGCTTTGGTATTCAAACCAGCATGTGCACTAACTGTGTGTGTGTGTTCCACTCTCCTCATAATCCCAGGCATTTGAGCCCCTGCCAACATCTTTATTCGGGGACCTGCCTTCTCCACACTCCCTTTTTAAACTTTGCATTTGTTTTGCTTTCTAGTGATCATTGAAGTTCTCACTCCAGCTGGGAGGAACAGCCAGGAACCTTCAAGAACAAGGGAATTATTGACAATATTAGGCAGAAAATTGTCTACCAGATGCTGCTCAAAAGGAGAAGTGGCAACCTTCTGACCCCCTTCTCAGTACGCGAAATCAGCGCTTCTGTGACACGCCTCTGCCCCACTTGTCAGCTGAATGGGCAGCACAGGGTCACTTCTGCGTCTGGCTGTTGTGCAGTAAAATGCCACCCTGCAGACTAGGATGTGCCTTCTGTGCGAAGGAGGTCCCAGTGCCAGCCATGCGTTGGAATGAAGTGGGAAAATCCACCAGACATTACATATTACTTTTCAGTTACCACTCTGAAATACTGACTAAGTCTGAATAACCTTGCTGGTACAGAAACGAAAGGAATTCCAGACAGTCAATCCTTGGACTGTGAGAGGATAAACACCAACCAGACCTGCACTGCTTTTTAAAACCCCTCCCCAGAGGTCTTCCTGTCGTCATTAGTACTTTAACATGATTTACATGTTTATGTCTCTTAAAAGGTTTTGTTCCCCCTCCGAGAAAAAAAGAGGTCAGCTCACTGGAGTTTCATGCTAGTGCTAATACCATGACTATGGTTCCCCTTTTACAAATTAACTAGACTGAGAAAAACAAAGGGATGAACTTGAAAAAGTCAGACTAACATTTTCCTACTTAATTAGCTGACTGAACACGAAAAAGAAAGCAAGCAGAGAGAGAAAACACTTTCTCTGAACAAAAGCAGTGCAGGGCAAAAAAAACCCCAGAGCCTACACTGAGGACAGACAAGACACACAGCACACATAGGCCTCTGAAATGCCAATGTTCAAGCACAAAATAGAAATAACCATATATACATCACTGGGATTTTCTTACACTCTCTCACACACACACACACACACACAAAGCTATTTGAGGGAGTTTCTACGTTGTTTGTGCTCATTCATGTGGGGTAACAGCAATGTGCATGAATAACAATTCCTAAAATGACACCAGAATTAAAGGAAGGATATAGGAAATGAAAGATGATAATTGAAATGCTATTTTAAGCAAATGTATTCATTAATTGTCTTGATTCAGGTGGAACTTCCCCTGCAAATTAGCATGTCAACTTCCTCCTTCTCAGTGAAGTGTCAAAGAACTCAGATTGATTCTGAAAGTCAAAGCTGAATTTGCAGAAGTAGCAATTACAAAGAAAATAACTAGCTTTTCCTTTCAAAAGGAGCAAATTAGATCAGGCACTCAGAAAAACATAAATATTACAGGACCCATAAAACTTCTTTCAGACTCACTTTTTACATGGAAACTCCTTTGTAAATCTTGTGGAAGCAAGAAAAAAAGCCTACATAACTGCCAGTCAACACTAGCAATAAAAATATTTACACCGATAAATTAGGCAATGAGTACAATTTTATTTTTATTATCTTGCTACCTATCATTAGATTGTATAGTTTTAGTTGCATAAATTCTTTATCTTGGAGAGGAATACTTTCCTTCGAAAGAAGGCACTCCACATTTTTTTACATGCATAACATGCTGACAAGGCTCCAAGTAAACACCACTAACCAAAATTTAAGGGAAACACCAAATAGCCAGATAACTTGAGGATCACCCACACTTCAAGGATTCCTTCATCAATCAGCTGCAAGCCAGTTCACCACCTGGAGAGGCAGGAGACATTTTCTGTGTTGAATGTGTCCTGTTCTCTAGTGAGTACAGTGGTTCATAAAAGCTAATTTTTGGTGCTGGTGGGCGTTTTTTGTTTGGTTGGGTTTGGTTGTTCTGTTTTTTTCAGGAAAGCTCCCTGAAAAAATGAAGTTACTCTGGAGGTTCTCCTTCCAGTCAACTCCTCGGGAGTGTCCAGAAAAACGGACAGTTTCGATGGCCCGTTTGTCCCTAAAAGGCTAACCGAGACCACACCAGACTGTTCCGCTTTACTCGTCCGTCCTCCTTCGGGATCAAGCTGTCCCGTTCTCCATGGGGAAACGCGGCTGACCTCTTCCTGCCTCTCCCACCCTGCTGTCCTCCTTGAAGAAAAACCCGAGTAAACAAACAAGTCACACACGCTGGGAGGCGGACAGGCATTAACCGAAGCGGACCGGCACGGAAGCGGGCTGTCTCCGCCAGGTCCATGCCCCTCGCTGGTGTCGGCCCGCTCAGCGCACCGCCCCCGGGTGCTGAGGGCCGGCCGAGCTCCGGCAGCCCCCGCTCCATGCTCCCGCCCGCGATCCTGTTCGGCTTTTGCCTCGGATTCCTGCTGCCCCTGGCCGCCGGGACGGCCCCGGCCCCGCCCAGCCCCTCGGAAGGGGCGGCCTGGCCTGAGGGCTGGGCCCCCGGGAGGGAAGGAGGGCCGTATCCCGGCAGCGGTCGGTCCTGTGTGTTTCTTCCGCCGCGGTGCAGGCGGGCAGCTGCTCCGTCCCGGCTCCGAGTAGCCCCCGCCAGCTGCCGCCTCCGCTCTGCCCTTCTCCGGAGCCCCGTGCGGTTCGGGCTCTGCAATAATCGGTGCCACAGCGGGTTATAAATAAACAGCGTAAAGTCCCCGCTGCTTACACGTCGGAGGGTTGTGTAAGACTTTCGGCTTCCTTAAAAAAATATCGAAATAAAGCCATTGTAATCTTCCTGTGTTAGGGGGGAGAAAAAAGTTTAGAAACTTTAATACAAGAGCTCAGTAATCAGCAAATGCGTAAAATGACCCAAACTTGGATCTGTCACATCTCATGATTGTTGAGCTAAAATTGAGAACCAGGGACCGTCTGACGTGAGCGCGGTTGGGACAATTCGTACTCGAGCAGTTACTTGCTTTACAGGCACCATACAAGTGTGAGCGTGTAGTACTAAACACGCAGTGGGATTTGGGTGCAATGCACATTATGTGAAATGCAGTCAAGGTCGCAGCTAATCAGCTGTGGCAAGTTCAATTCAACTGCAGCAACCCTCCTGGGAAACAGGAAAAGGTCTTAAGTTCCAGCTACTAAATCGCAATCATTTCTCTTCCGAGAGATTAGGGCTTCGGTTTTGGTTTCAGAGGGAAGATGTTGTAAAACGAAAACTGAATTTTAAAGTGCTGGTGCTTTGTTTTTGTGGTTTTTTTTTTTTTGTTTGTTTGTTTGTTTTATTAGCTTTCCAACTGTAATGTTTTAGCTTGAATTTCTAAGTATTTTCAATTAATTTTTTGGTTTCTAAGTGGTTGGGCTTTGTTTAGAAACACTTCAGCTCTTCCGTTCTGCTGACTTCCTTTGTTAGAGGTGTGTTGTATTTTAATCTATGATTTATGTAAGCAAAAAGAAAACCTTGCGGGTACTAACATGTTACTAAATACAAAGGGTTCAAGTGTTTATAAAACAAACTTATTTGTGTATAATTTTTTTTTCATTTGTATGAACTGTCAAGTCAGGCTTTATTGTGGGAGGAGTGGAGCAGCAGGAAGGAGCAGAGGAGAGGGAGAAGCCAGGACGAGTTTTCGTGGAGGCTTTTTGTCTTACTGGTTTTGAAAATATTTGGCCAAAAGGTGCTAACACAATGTACAAGTTTGGTGTAGATGCCAAGATAAAGAGTTTCACTTGAGCTGGAGCTAATGAAGCATCTACTGCCTTGTCTGAGTTAGTAATTTGGAACATGTTACTTGGATAAACATAAAAGTGGAAAACAAAGGCAGAGTGAAGCAGATGAGGGAAGCACAACAAAGAAAAGAAGGAACAGGAATGGCAGAAGTTGGTTCTAGTCGCAGAGGAAGGACAGCAGAAGAAGAGTGGAAAGGCAGGGGGATTGAGTAGTAGGAATGGCAGGTTAGCCCTAAGGCAGTGGATAATAGCAGAGATGTGTATGAAGCCAAAAGCTTTGTTTCTAATAGTTATTTCCTCACAATTTCTCCTTGAACACAACTCTTCTTCATGGACAGCTTACTGGGACAGAGAAGAAGAGGATTAGACACCCTTGTAAAAGAGGCTTGGGATAATTACACATGACACAGGTAAGTGTACTGAAGATACCTGACACACCTGTTGTTAAAAGTTTGGATTGTTTTCCTTTTGTGTCTGTTTTGTGGTCACATTGCTCTTTGTGCTGCTCAGTTCAGCTGTCTGCAAAACCCAAATTTAGGAGACTTGTGACCTAGATTAACATTTTGCTCAAGTTCTTATAGAATAATGGCACTGATTTTAGAGGAGAATTAACCTCTTCTGCCACAGAGTATAGGTGAACAGCCTGCTACATGAATTACTATTTTAAGTGTTTTAATTTTAATAAATAAAGTGTAACATAGCTCTTTCAAAAAAGAGATTAGTTAACTGAGACCACCCAACCTTGCTAGTTATCTGCAAGTACATTACAGAGAATGATACTCCTTTGCACATGCATTTTGCAAATGTGCTCCTTGGTTGTACCCTTTATTTTGGAAATCACAGACATTGAGATGAAGGGTCTATAATTTCCTAGCTTGCCTTTCTCTAGGAACACTGGTGCTGCACTGGCACGCATCCACTTTGCTGTGACTTCATTTGAATACAGCAAATTCTTTATTATGATGAACAAAGGGTTGCTCTCTGGTCTGCTTTGAATCTCAGTCTGCTCATGGAGATTAGTGGGTTTTGAGCAATGCCAAGTCACTAAATATCTCTGCTTCACTGATCTCAAAGACATTTGTGACAATGGATTTAGTAGTCATTTTCATGCATGTTCTTGCCTTTGAATGGATAATACCTTAGTAGTTCTGCTTCCCATTGCTATTAGAGTCTCCATTTCATTCAAAAGGGTTTAAATTTAAAACTTCTCTTTAGTCATATGTTGTTGCTTCGAGATACATAAACACATTTGTTTGTGGTTTTAATCCTTGAACACAACTCTCCTTCACCTCTTTGCTTTTATTTGCATTTCGGGGTTTATTGTCATTCATATTAGTAAGAAATACCTTGTGGCTAAACAATGTCTTATATTGATGTTTATCATATTGCTTCTGTCGGTGCATTGTACAAAACCTTGTATAATAAGGTAGGACCCAGAAATGACAAATTTTAAATTTTCTGCTGGTCAGTTTTTTTGTCTTTCCTGAAAATGTCTTAAGACAAGGATTATTGCTTTATCTTGATATACAAGACAGAAAGTGATAAACCTTTAAAAAACCCTGGGTTAAATTTTCCGGAAGTGGACGGATTCCAAAAGCCTTGTGTTGCTGCCAGATCAAACAGTAGACTTCTCTTTTAGTTGTTCCAGGAAAACAGCAATTAATCTCCAAAACTGGGTTTGGTTTCAGAAAATGGATAAGCACAGTGAATTCCTTATTAAACTAAAGAAATTTATGAAGCCAACTTCTTTAAAAGAGTAAAAACAAAAGTGTTCAGAGCTCAGTTAACAGAAATTTCAGAACAACCAACACAGATATAAAATAGGTAGGAGAAGGATTACGAAAGGTTGAAAAAAACCTAAATAGGCCTGCCTTGGTGGTAGTTTCTCTACGAAGAAGTTGCTCCTAGTTCAGGATTTGGCTGTTGTACTCCCAATCCATGCACACCAAAGGATTTTATTCAAAGTAATTTATTCATAGTATTTATTTATAGTATCAAACTTATTCTATGTGAATCTTTGAAGATTTGTCCTACTCAGTGTCTTTACCTGCATTCCAAAGGCCTGTACTATCCTCTAATTACAAATTCACACTGATGAATACAGTGGATCAACCAGGGCGTTTACTCCTGTACATAACACACTCTTGACATCAGCAACACAAAACCAAAGTGAGTGGCATAAAAACTTTTCAAGAAAGCTGTGTCAGTGCTGTGCTACACTCACAGCAATAAGCCACAAAGATTGTGTTTAGGAGGAGCAGCCTGCCTGAAAGAATTGCTGTCACTTCTCTTGTTCCAAGTGTGGGATCAGCCTGAGCTGAGAGCCACTGATCACTTCCACCTGCTGTTCATGTTGGTCAGGAAAGATACCTGGCTATTAAATAAAATACCAGGCTATTAAATCTAGGGCAAGGTTTTACTAAAGGTGATGTCCAAACTACCACCCAGCAATCTGAGGTCACCCTGCATCATTACTTGCCCAGGGATGTAGTTAATCTTGCTTGGTGGGACTTGTATCATTATAAAGTGTTAAAAAACTGACCCTTGGTTTTGTACTCAAATAGACATTTTGCTGCCGTGTGACCCTGGTCTTTTCTTCTCAGGTAGCCACCTCCAGCTCTTCTTACCAGACCCAGGGTTTCCACATACCTATTTTCAGCTGTGCTTCACAGGTATCCCATCACCTTTACAGATTTAGTTAAAACATCTTCCAGCTGTCAGCATTTCCACATGCCCTCCAATCCAAACCATAGCCCTCTAATCCTTGAGTTCTAATCATGTTCCAGCCACGTTGATTCTGGTATTCTGACCTGGCCTGAAGATGCCAGCAATGGAAAGAGATATTACTGTTTGGCTGTGCTTCTGCCCTCAACAAATAATTATAAGCCACAAGTTTTGCACATAGACATGTACCAACAGGTGCTAGGCCTGTAGAAATTTTTCCATTGATCAAACTTGAATTCCATTCACAGTTACAGTCAGGGAAGCAGCTTCCAATGCATGCACAGAACATTTGCTAGATAATGAAGAGTTTTAAAACTGGTCCATGAAACTTTGTAATACTAGATGAAGCCAGAAGGATTGTTACTGTATCTGCCCGAAATTCCCACTGCTGAAAAGAGTAAGATGATTGAATGAAAGGCAAGATTTTCCAGTTTGCCTGTCAGCAATTATGAGGAACAGGAGATAATGAGGAAAAAACTAATGCTATTAATTTCAGACCAGAGTGGGAAAGAAAAAAAAACAGCCAGTGCATGGTTCATCATAGGGCTAATACTCTATAATGATTGATGATTCTGTAATCAGAGCCCACATAGAGAGAAACAGGCTGTAAATTAAATGGTGTATTTCACAAATGGTTTGGAATTGTAATGCAATGATCAAGAATTTGCAGAGAAAGACTTTATGTCCTTTTATAACAAGCTTCAGTGCTTCTAACAGAAATAATTAGGGTTCTGACAATGTATTTGTTTGAATGAAGAATTGAGTTTGACAATAAAAAATAGCCTGTAATCTGCGTGTCACATGCAGCTTTCTACTGACACGGAGCCTCATGGTCTAGTGCACCAGCATTCACAGCAAATTAGTCTCAGTTTTACTGTATTCTTTAACCACACCAAGAGGTACCTAGAGAAATATAGTTGTGTTTTACCAGGTCACTGCTAATTGAATAGCTCTTACAACTGAAAAGTAATAGAATGATTCAGTGACAGACTCAAAGTAAGTCTTAAAATATGTCTCATTATGGTTTGAACTTTCTTTTTTAGACTTAGTAGTAAGGAAAAAGGAAGATGAGAAGGAGGAGGAATCCATTTCTCTTTCCCTTTTGAAATCCCCAGTTTGGCAGGCCACTGGCTTCCTCAAGCAATTCACTGCAAGTCCTTCCTAGGAAGCTTCCTCCTCTCCAGAAGCAAAGCACCCCTCTTAGCTTTCAATAGAAGAGGAAAAGTGCATATTGAAAGTAAATTACAGCGTTCATTTGGGGAGATGAGTAGAATTCTGGTTAGGAAACTGGACTAACATGCACTGAAAATCCTTGTCAATTTGAGCTAAACAAAACAACTCTTCTTTTTGTCAAACTCATCTATATCCAGCAGATGGGCAGATCAGTCATGCAGCACACACAATGCCTCTGACACCTCTAGGAACAGCAGGATCTGTTACAGCCTTTCAGAAAATTTGAGTTATCCATAAAGTTTTGGATGTATCTTGCCTGTGTTCCACGTAGCATATGTACATGTTCTATGTCAGAAATCCCACAGGCAGCAGTTCTGATTATTTCTAATGTTAATTGTCACAGTGCAGCTGACCTCTTTCTTAAGATGCTCTACAACTGCCACTTCTCAGAGATCCTGAACACAGTTTTTCAGCAGCTCATCAGAAAACTGGATAGTTTTTTAGATAGAAAGGGATCTTACATTCTATGATGGCTTGTGTGATCATACAGTCTAACAAAACACCATTTATGAGTTACTGAACCCTTTTGGAGGCCAGCCTAATTGTTTCAGATCCAGAGGAAGGTAATTCCAGCAAAGACTACTTCTGGGCATTCAGAAACTCCTCTCAGAGAAGTCTGAGTCTGCTCAGGTTGAGGTAGTCCTTAGCAGTGGCATCCACACTAGTGAGAAATTTACAAGCCTTGTTAATACCTTCTTTTTTCTTTCTGTTTTAGTAGTGATTTGTAACAAATTTCCTAGCTCACAAATATGTGACAGAGCTCCTGTCCACTTGTGGTGGCGCATTTGAGTCAGATTTTTCACTGACGCTGGGAAGGTGCGTGTTAGTGTGGGGAGGAGATGAGACACCCATTCACAAGAGCTGTGTTTCTTGGCTAACTTTTACACCAGTCTGGTTATGACAAGAAACGAAAATGTGTCTGCGCAGCAGCTATCCGTGAGGATTTCAGTGGCTGTCCCCAGGACTGCAGGAATGAGCATGTGACAGTTGTGAAAAGGGGCACAGCACAGGGTGACATAAGCTGCTGTCTGTTGACCTCTGATTTTGATCATGAAGCTAGCAGGGAGATTTTTCAATATAACTGTATGATTCAGTGCTTTAAGTATTTTTTTTTCAATATTTTGTGTAAAGTTTTTCTCTTGAGCCTCCCTTGTGTTAATGCACATAAACTTGCATGCACATGCCAAATTGTCTGATGTGTGTGTGATGGATTACATGGCTGGGGGGATGCTGTGCTGTAGCCACGTACTAGGGTGGCTAGTACTAGCCATCTTTGAGGGTGAGAGTACTGACAATAAGAACACTCCCCATTGCTTCACTTTTTGCTTGTTTCTCAGTAGCAACATCACAGTCAGATGTTGTATTGCTTTATACATTCCCACAAAAGTTTAGTAGGAGTCAAAAACCTGTTGGTTTTGTCCTGTGACCATGTGGCCCTCCTAGGTGTGCCTCAAGTATGGGAGGTAGATCTTTTGTGTAGAACATGAAGATGTAACGGTACAAGGTGCTTCTATCTCCTGTTAGCTCCCAGATGTGGTCAGCCACATGTGGTTGCCCCAGAAAAAGTTTCCAGCTACTGCACCAGAAAAGTCTCCTTCCAGTGCTAAAATCAGTGGTCTCAGGCATGTTGGTAGCAACAACAGCTGATGAATTTTTTCAAGTGAGCTTAGCAGACCCAAAATGAAATCTGGGCAGCCACCAAAGCCTACCCTAAAGACACGGAAATAGAGAAATATTTTCAGTTCCAAATTTGCAGAAGTGAAACAATCCTTTAAAATTTAATCCAAGGAGGTACCTACTGTGCTTTCGACTTGTCATGAGTGTTTAATGCTCTCATGACAGTTTTAGGGCTAGAGACAAATTTGAGGGGTGTTGAGCCAACACTTTTCACACATATTTCGTTTATTTACACTGCAGCTTGTTTTGTACATTGCCTACAAAATTATGCTTCCTAGAAGAGAAGCCTGGCAACACCAGCAAAATTGTTGTAAACAACCAGAGTGAACACTCCAGCCTGTGTGCAATAGACATGTTAGAACTCAAAATAGCACCAGAGGAAAAAAAAAAAACAACCTCCCTTAACAAACAATAAGAACATTGTTTGTTTTTAAGAAACACTGAGCTTTGTTTTCAGTTTCTAGATTAAGCCTAATTGGCAAAAATGCCTTTGTTACTGCCTAAACGAAACTCAAGTTGGGAAGCATAGTCAATAATTATTTCAATTAAGAATGTACCGTCAAAAACCTAAGGGTGGGAATGCAAGAAGTGAACAGTTGTTCAAAATTAAGAGCCTCTTTTCTCTCCCTATCCTTTGCCTCTTTTTTCCCCCTCAGGTATAGAAATTGCAGCTTTAATGAACAGCAATAGAAACTGAGTTGCTGAGAAAAACTAAGTTCAAAATGGAGAGCTTTTGGCAGCAGTCTCCCTCCCCCTCTCTCTGAGATCGTAACACATGCCAAAATTTTCCTCTTAATGCTTGCCAGGTCTATTGAATGCTGAAGTCACTGTTTTGAACTTAAAACCTCCCGGAACTCTGAGACATCTGTATGGAGGGTGCTTGCTGCCCTGCGTATCTGCCAGAACCCAGGACTGAAATTCAGCTTTGCAGTCTTAGAAATGAAAATTATCCCAACTCCATTCTGTCTCCCATAGTTTCTCTTCCCCTTCTGGCTCTTCTACCCCATCAGGCACAAACAATAGAGTTTCTTGTAACCTGCAGTACCCACTTTCTTCCCATTAGGAACAGAACACTTGGCAATCTTCCAGGATATCTGTGCTGGTCCAAAATTGTCTCTGGGACACATGCCTTCTTTTGTGGTCACTGGAGTGAGGGGTACATCCCTTGCAGAACAAATATTACTCAGTAAAATGAGCAGGAACAGAAGTTGTTCACTAGTGGCTGTTCCTACAAGTGGATGAACAGTAAGTAGGCTAAAGCTGCCCAAGCCCATGGATTCTGGGGATTGTCTCTCTTCACATCCTTTTGCTACTGAATCTGTTCATCAGAGACAGAAATGAGTTAGGGAATTAGGCAACTTAATGGCAAGTTTTTTATTTCTGCCCCAACAGGGGGTAAAGTTCATAAATTAAACAGCCCTGAGAAAAGCTAGGAGGAGGCCCCAAAACCTGCATACAAGGAAGAAGAGCTTTTGAAGTTCTGGATCCTGTGGAGACCACTGATGGATTCAGAGCCAATCATGCCAGGGGTTTGCAGCTTTCTAGGAAAAAGAGAACATTTTCTGTGGAAAGGCAAACATGCAACAGCACTTACTTGATAGGCCTTTGGTGTCAAATCCACAAACGGGGTATAGTAACATGGCAGATGTTGACAAAGTCTCTCCGATGAAAATTCCTGTAGTTTTTTCGCCTACCTTAAGCTATCTCTGTGTCTGTGAAGAATAAGTAGCAAGAACCCCTTGTGATGTGATAGCATTCTCATTCTTTTCCTTTGTTGCAAATGTACTTTTCAGAGGAACAAATGAATTCCCTTAATCATGAATTAACTACACTTCGAATGGCACTGTGCGGCTGTCAGAGCTGCAACTTTCTTCTTCCTGCAGTATGAAAATTGCATGTACATCACTGGAGACCAATCCCTCAAGATGCAGTTTCTGTTGTTATTTCTGAAATACCAGAAGGAAATCTGGGTATCAGTGTTATCTGCAAGAGATGTCCTGGCCTGTTTAGATATTAATCTCAAATGAGTTCAAGCACTCTAAATCAGTTCTGAATGCAGCCTAAAGTGTACCCAGCACTTTACATTTCCCACCATCCTATAATGGAGATGACACATGCTTTAAAGCATTGGATTTGTGCAGGTTTGCCAAGAGGGCAATGGTGCACAAATAGAGATGTGTTTGACTGAAAGGACATGTGCTCCCCATACGGATGCAGTGATGGTTGCTTAGTCTCTGAGTGAGTTCATATTGCACTTCTCCAGAAGAGAACATGTGCTAAGTATTTCTTCGGGCTAATTTTTTCATGCTACAAATAGTAGTTGTCATCATCTCACCCAACACACAGGTTTCAAGACACAAGCTGTCAGAACACCCTGGGATGGTTTGTGTCTGTGAAAGATGACTGCCAGCAAGTACCTGCCTATCCTACATTGGATGAGCAAACCCTTAATATCATCTCTGTGTTTCTCAGTGACTTCCTCAAGCTGTTCTCAGTACATTGCCTGTTGGAGACTCTTTTGAAGTTATCTAACCCCATTAGTGCTGCAGAGGACCCAAACACCCAGCTCTTACTTTGTGGTAACCATCTAGGGCTACAAGAGCCTCACGAGTATCCTCCATACAAGTTAAAGTGTAGTGGAATTATTTTTTGAAAGCAAACAGAAAGTTGCTCAGCTTGGGTCCAAAAAGGAATAATTTGTATTTTGAAGGAGTCTTTTTAGATTAACCTAAAATTACTTAATTTATTAAGAGCATGCCTGTACAGCCAGCCCAGGCACCAAGATAGTAATTTTGGTTTTAATTTTGTCATATATGTGGCTGAAAGGCGCAAGATAGGCCCCAGGCCATGTTCTTTTTGTGAAGGGGCTCAACTTGCTGTAGCACCTCATGGTGGTGTTGCCTCCATGTCACATGTTTCCAGTGGGACAGTTCTCTCTTCCAAACTCTCTTGTTCTCTCTTGTCTGAAACACACAACTGACCACAAACAACCCGAAATCTGTCTGTCTTGAGTTTCCGGCCAATTTTCACTATAGGCCATCGCTCGGACAATTCCAAGCGGGAAGGTGCATAAAGAAGAGCTTTGACAAGGGAAGTTACATGATCTCAAACCTGTGATGCTCTTTCTTCTCCTCTCCCCTTGACACCCATGCATACACACAGTTACAGAAACACACCCACCTATTTATCTCTCTTTTGTGGGGTAATTACCCAGGTTGTGGCCAAACCACCCTGCTGGTGCAGAGACATACGAGCTCCATCTGCCCGGGATCGCGTGGGTCTGTGCAGGCTCGTAAGCTGAGGCTTGGAGCTGGACCTGCCAGGACCAAGGCTGGAGCTGTGCTGAGGCAGCTCAGGGGGTGTTACCCCGTATGCCAGAGCTGACTGTATATTCTGGTAACAAGGGCTGCAGAAGCAGGCTGTGCCTGGGCTGGGAGGCTTGCCAGACACCACGTGCATTGGAGAACACTGTAGATGAACTCAGGAGGACCTAGTGGGAATTTGAGAGCCATGGAAAAAAGTAATCTCACTGTTTCGAGTATCATAAAAAACCTATTACAATGAACAACAGAAAATGGACTTTACTCCCACTCATCTCTTTGCACTCATCTGCCCAATGAGTATTTTAGCAGCAAATTATAAAGGACAGGATCCTTGTCATCTTATCTTTCCACTTATCAGTCTTTATAGTGTCGACTGCAGACATGTCGCAGACAAGTGGCAATCAACATCTTTCAATCATGTATCAAACCTTCAAGTGTTACCTGCAAAATCTGGAGAGAAAGAAACCTCAGGTTTACAAATACCTTCAAAGACTTCATACAGGTTTGTGCTATTTTTTATGCTTACAACTACTGAGACAATTTCTGTGGGCAAAACCCCCACACCTGATCAAGCAACTAAAGTAATTGCAAATAAGGTCACAATATTACTTTTCTACAAAACATATTTTATTTGGTGAATGAGGTGGCTGTGTGGGATCTCCTTGAAAGAGTCCAAAGGCTTTGGAGGGATCCAAGAAAGCTGATTGATATTCAAGCTTCACCTCCTCCAAGGTCAACAGAGGTCCATCTCAAGGAGTAGGAAGTCAGGGAAAAATGCCAGGAGACCTGCATGGATGAACAAGGAGCTTCTGGCAAGAGTAAAACACAAAAATGAAGTATATCGTAGATGAAAGCAGGGACCGGAGACCTGTGAAGGATATAGAGATGCTGTCCAAGCAGGCAAGACACAGAAAAGCCAAAGACCAACCAGAATTAAATCTGATGAGGGGTGTCAAAGGCAACAAGAAGACTTTCAGACAATCAGTCACAAAAGGAAGACTAGGGAAAATGAGTCTGCTGCTGCTGAAGGTGGCAGGGGCCCTGGTGACACAGGACATAAAAGGCTGATTCACCTCAGTCTCTACTAGGAAAACCTGTCTTCAGCAATCAAAGGACCTGGAGACAGAGGGAAAGTTTGAAGCAAGGAACACATAAGTGAGGTGGAAGAGGATCGGGTTAAAGAATACTTAAGCAAACTGGACATGGACCCCAGTAGGATGCACCCAAAAATGCTGAGGGAGCTGACTCATGTCATTGCATTTTGATTATCTTTGGATGATCAGGATGACTTGGAGAAGTGCATGAAAACTGGGGGAAAGCAAATGTCACTCCTATCTTCCAAAATAACCTGAAGGAGTACTCAAGGAACTATGTGTTTTAAAGACAAGCTACTGATAACTCTCTTCTCCAGGCTGTGACAGCCTCAGTCCTCTAACCTAGAAACAGCACAGTGATGGTTCTGCTGCTGGGTTGCAAGATTCATTATATTACTTGGAGCAGCAGCTGTTTGCTTCCTTCAGAACCTACCCAGACTTCATTTTGCCCAGACCCTGTTTTTCTTTTGTACTTTGCCACTGAAAATAAGCTGCAGGTGAGAAAGCAGGAAGACCTCTGAACACTAGTTTGAGTGCCAGCCTTCAAGTATCTGCTGGACAAGGCTTGGCTCTCTGCTGGTTGACATGCAACCTAAGTGCACTCTAAGAAAGTTCAGGTTCGTGTTTATTTGTTTGATTTTACAGGCTCCCATAATTTTCCAGAAAAATTAAGGAAATAAAAAACCAGGGACTTGTAGGACAATCTGACTCTTGTAGCTCAGCCAACCCCTTAACAGAATTTTGTGGCATAAAGGAAAACCAGAATGCTAGCCTTAGTTTTGTCCTTGCCAGATTTTAAGGATTAACTGCATAAATGTGGATCATGTATGTGGTTTTCGAAAGAGGTGACACAAACCTTTTGCATAATTGAAATAATTCATCAGTTCAAATTAGAGATTGCTACCAGATCTTATTTCATCTTGTGGCAAACTGAAATCCTTAATAATAATGATCCTCGTTATTCTTATCTTACATTATCCTAATAATCCTTAATTACATGAACTGATAATGGGATTTACATGCCATTTCAGTCACATCTGTAAATATGCAGATCTTGACCACTTTGGTCAATAAGCTCTTTAGCAGGAGCTGTTTCAGAAAAATCTATTGTAGCTGTAATATGCTTTCTAGCACCACAGCACACACAGGATCCCTATTTTCTGCCTGAACTGACAGTTCTCTGTTCTTGCCTATCAGTCCTTCCACAAAGGCTGCACAGAAATTCCAGTCGTGTGAGTTATATGAAAGGTCAATCTCATTTATGTAATAGCCAACTGAGAAGAAGCAGTGCTGAAGTATCTTGCCAGCTACAGTGCTAGGAAGATCATGTCACTGCAGTTTTGGGCTTTTGAAACCAATCTGTCAGACACATTTTCTACAAAGCAATGTCAAGCCACTCTTCAGCTCCAAAGCTTTCTAGTTCAAGATAATGCTATGCTCCATGAACACAGGGTGAACTGTGAGTCTTTGAGTGAATATGTACCCAATTAAAAGTAAATTGTCAGCCACACTTCACAGGGACTAATTCTGTTTTAAACACCAGGTGTCACTGCAGTATACTCCTGATCCCATACCGAGCGCCTATCAGATTAAAGCTTTACTTTTAAGTGATGTCAAAGCTCATCACAGAACAAAGATGCTTGTACTTTCTGTTCCCAAGTGTCTGCATGCTTATGATTAGCCAGAATCTGGGAAAATTGTTCAATATTTCAACCAGCCACATTTATAGTTCTGTGTGGTTGGCCTCAAACCGGAAGCTAACCATAGTAATAGAGCAATTTTATGGCTGATAGCAACTGTTCAGAATGAAGAACCAAAAAAAAAAAAAATCTGTGAAACAGTTCTCTTGATAATAATGCTGCATGCATTTTTTTTCCAGAAGAATAGCCTGTATTGGATAATATTCAACAGTTACTTAATACAAAATTTATATAAAATTGTGTATTTTGCAGCTTCTTGGCCCATGAACAAATGTTCAGGAAAAAACAATCTTCTTTTCCATTTACCAGATCCTGAATGATTTTGCACATGAAATATTCCGTATTTTTACAAATTCTCAACTTGACCTATAACCTTATATCTTTTGAGTATTAAAATATACTTACCCAGATTAAACATTAAAAAGCCATCACTTTGACAGTGAACAGATACTACTTGTCTGCCTCTGTCTAATTTCTTCAGTCTCCTAGTTGGCATAACTAATCCCTGTCTGCACTGTGAATTTTCCAGGAACCTGTTCATCAGTAACTACTTAGTATTAAGTGGGTAAAGCTGCTCCTGCTCTTTTCCCGTCTGTAATTAAAGATAATGAGGAGGAAGGTGCATGTCATGGAGAGTGCAAGCCCCAAAAGGTTAGGTACTATTTTAGCCTCGTGCTCTAGTGTCCAAAGGAGCCTTGTTCCAGTGACATGCTTAAGAGATGACATTTCTTTGTGTTAGACTTACAAGCAGCATCTGTGTTACATATTCAGCAGTGGTCCTAAGTCACCTGCCTCTGAAATGCTTCAGGATGCTCTTAAAAGTATTTTTACACAAATGAGTCTTGCTACTGACAGAGCAGTGCAGCAAATGGATGGGGAACATTACGTAGAGAGCATCTGTAACAAAGGAAAAGGAATCAAATGCCACGGCAATTTCAGAGGATAATCCATAGGGCTGGTAACTGCAACTTTAAAAATGCTGAAAGCTGCACAACTTTGAAAGGCTCAAACCCAATATTCTTACCTGCATTAAAGTGCATAGTGCCACTACATTCATGGCAGTCCCAGCTTTAGTCAGAGACAACTTAAAATTGGTGCTGCTATGTGCCTGCTTGAATCTTGACAGGATTGTGGCTTTGGGAGGAGTAAGGTGCTATATATCACAAAGAAGTCTTAGTAGTTCTTGTCAGATAATGAAATCAGCACAAAATTCCCAGAACAAACAGAATTCTATAAAATAATGCAGGTTTTAAGGCTTGCAGGATGAAGTGACTGCAAGGACTGAATAATGTATTTGTTAAGAAAACAACAAAAAGAAGCACAGGTGAAAACCAACCAACCAACCAACCAACCAACCAACCAACCAACCACTAAAACAAAAGACAAAACTCATTTATTGTAGTTTATTCTGTCTGGCTATTGAATTTATATATAGATTTTAATCCAATTAATTTTGCCAGGATTTTTGAATTAAATTAATTTCATTGCAATGTAACATGTTTCCCATTTGACATCATTTACATGGATTTCCAATGAATTCAAGAGTTATTTGCAAATGTAATAACCAGAGAAAATGGCAGAGCCTCTTTTAAATGCTTTCAGAGAATACAGTACAGAATCATATGATTTTTTTTCTGCATATAAACAAGTAAATATTAGGATGCTACTGTACATAAATAAAACCTGCATTTTTAATTACTGACCTATGTTCTTACTTTTAGGTAACTGCTTCATATGTTCATGTAGCATTTTCCCCCAAAAATATTTACATACAACTTTCTACATTTACAGTAAATAACCATAATTGCCTACTGTGCTTTCAGCAGCCAAAAGCTGAATTGGCTGTAGAAATATCTGATGAAGATTCTTGGAACAAAGGTATGACTAAATGACATCAACTTTATACTATTACAAAATATTGAGAGGAATTTAATGGCATTTGTTAATTTACAAAATGTAATTTAGTGTTGCATCTGAACTGCTCTAACAGTAGGATAAACCCTGCAATTACAGTTAAACTACAATTTATGGAACATACATTCTGTAAAACTACAGTATTTCAGTGTCTGCAGTGGTGTTGATAAAAGTATTTTGATTTCAAACAGGTAGCAAGCCAAATAACCCTTCGTGTAGCAAACAAGCCTGAGCTAATGCCATCTCAGAAGTCTGCATGCACTGACTCCATGCACTGTGTATATGGCACAGTCGTTGAATCACTGAGCTGCTCTCACTGCCCACAGAGCTGAACTTCGCAGGATATTCAACCATGTCCACTCCAAGATAGCCAGGACAGTTCTAAGCCTCTCTTTTCACAAGCTCCTACTGTTTTGAGGATGTTTTGCAGTTCTGTGTCAGTGATCAGAGACTCAAATAGCTGTCCAGAAAACACTTTTCGTTGCTAGAACACAATGTAAGAGAACTTTGCTCAGACATATTCCAGTAACACAATTTTTTTTTCCATTATAAAACAATGGATAAAATAAACAAGTGTCTGTATTTACAAATTCTTATCTGCTATGTTCTTAGTATGCCATGTTCCATATGTAAAGCAATTTTATGCTGAAGCTCAATATAGCACCCAATTTTAAGTGACTCTTACTGAGGCATGATTTTAATAATTAGCTATTAGACATAATTATCCATATAACTGACTATTTTTTGTTGTTCTTATGGAAGTCATATCAATTCACTAATATAAAAAAAAATACATTGCTGAAAATACAAACAAAAGTACCTATCACTAAACCAAACTTCTAAACTCTTAGGGCGCAATTCTACAGCCTTGGCTCATGCAAAGAATTCTATTTAGATAAAGTAATCCAGTTAGAGTTGGGTTTTTGTTTGTTTGGGCTTTGGGTTTGTTTTTTCCTAAAAACTCCTTATGATGCAAGTCAAGATCTACACATGGTACTTACTTTAGTGCATTTACATTTGCCCATGTTTGGTTTCTAATAGAACAAAACCATATATTTAGAATTTATTCATTTCTGTTCTGTTGATATGGAGACTTGATAAAAGATAATCCAGCTGTGTCATGGTTGGATGGTGATGACTTGCTCCTGCCTCTCTGTATATAGGGAATACTGAGAAGAATAAACAATGTTATCCATCTCTTGTGAGACTCTCAGCAACTCCTCCCTTTACTGTAACCTCTTCTACCTTAAAAATCTTTCTAAATAGGTTGTCTGTGAGATGGGGGAAGCACAAATGAAACTTAGCTCTTGTTACTTTACCTTTCTTCCTAGCTGCTACAGTAGGCTGTACCTGCCTTACCCTGGCAGTGAATGCTTTTTTGTGAGTCTGAAGGTTGGCTCTTAGCACACTTTCATCTAGAAAGACCAGTCAGGCTGAGGAGAAGCAGCTCACATCCCATTCCTTAAGTTAAAGGGGCTGGGACTGTGAAGCAAAGGGCCATTCCTAAGTAGTCATCACCACAGAGATGAGATGAGATGAGATGAGATGAGATGAGATGAGAGATGAGATGAGATGAGATGAGATGAGATGAGATGAGATGAGATGAGATGATGAGATGAGATGAGCCCTGCTGGAAATCATGAAGGTGATACATACATGCAGAAACTCAAGAGCCACCACAGTGGCTCATTTCAAAGACCTGTCTGCTGGTAGGATGTTCTGAGGAGACTGGTTATGTGACCTTTCTCATTCTCAGATACCAAGAGCAAATTCCAGGATCCTCAGACATGTGAGAAAGCAGGTTCTTGTGCTCTTAAATGTCTCCTTAATAATACATTTAAACATTGTGACAATTTACATCTTATATGTGTCTTTGAGTGTCATGTGACTGCTTGCAAGCTACAGAATTTCTTGCCTTGAGAGAAAGTGAAGACCTCCACAGATGTCCTCCAGACAGGTTGTGATTCCCTCAAAACATGGGACTGAAGTCCAGGCTTCTGAATCTCACAGGCACATTGCAAAGGTCCCGTTCAGAAGTGTTAATGTGATGCAGTTTCTGTGCCCTCTGTACAACTGTCATATTTCACTAAGGCCAAAAGAGATACTCAGGTGGTGACAGATGAACATAGTGGGGAAGAGCAGTTTCATAAATAAGAGGGTAGTCCAAATCCCACCTATGCTGAAAGTTAAAATATGAGTTTAAATTATTCTTTTTAGACATTAGGAATTTAAAACATCAGAACTGTCTTTTTTGTCTTTTTTTTTTGTAATAAGATTTGTAAGGCTTAAGCCCCCCTCCTCAATATAGCAAGATTAAAAGGACAAGAGTTGGTTATATTGTCTTGTAGTGAACAGGAGGCATGCTGAAATCTCAAATGAAGCAATGTGAAGTCATGTGATACTTACATACCTTATAAATAATCTAAGCCAATTGTTGCATTATCATAAATTATAGGAAATAACATACATGCTTTCTAAATGAAAAAAAATTCATTTTGTATTTTCTGTACAAACACATGCTAGTTAAAATTGGCCAATGAATTTGCAGAGACAAAACCCTTGTCAGACTGTGCTATTATAACAATAAACAAACACTACAAATAAAAGCCAATATTTAGGAATGTGTATGGCAAGAGAGCACCACGTGCAGTAGTCAAGTGGCTGTGCAATAGCAGTGAGCATCTTTACCTTTACAGAAACATCCACATTTTTAGGCACTTTGCTATCATATTTATAGTGACTGTCCTTCTAGCCAGTTTAAAACTGAAGGCCTCCAGAAACAAAACCTCGCAGCTTGTAAAAACAGAAGTGTAAGATTTATATTACCCATAGACTGGGCACAGACCAATGAGTATGTAATGCAAAGATAACCTGTATATTTCTATGGAAATTGGGGTGCTGGAGCTAAAATATATCTATATTATGTAGACCCTTTTGCTGATCTCTGGATTATATGTAAATTAAGTTTTATCAATTAATCAGTGGGAACTGTGTATTACAAATAAGTTGTCATTTTTCTGCTGTTCAGGAGAACGGTGCCTACTGTATGTGATATCTTAATGCACTCCTGGAAAATCACCACACAGGCAATTAATTTGTTTAATATGTTTGTAAGCCTGAGATATTTTATGCTGACCAGCCAAGAGGGTTCTCTCTCCTTGAAGAAATGGAACCCTGTATTTTTTAGCTCTGTGGTGTTCCATTTGCAGCATTTATCTTTAACATAATCCTGAACACATGCTACTTGCTAGCAAGGGATATATATTATATACATATTTTCTTTTCTGAGGCTGAGATCTGCTCTGGCAATGACTTCAGCTACCACCATCCCAGAAGAAATGCTGTAAATCAACTTCAGCACCAGGACATGAGGTCGTATTAACAGTAATTTTGTTCCCTGCTCCCAGGAAGAGACCTGCCCTTGAAAGTCTTCAGCACGCCACCGAAGGAGCATCTGTCAGGCTAAGCATCTTTCTGCACTCTTCTGTTTTGCAGCAGACTACCACACCAAATTACTTTAATACATACTCCAACCTCAAAAAATAAAACTCATCTGAAATAACTGGTTATTTGCCTAAGAGCAAGAGTCCCTCACTGGAGTGTGGTCCAAGTTAAAATGTTTGATACAGAAACAGATTTCTTACAGTCACATGGCAAACAAATGTGTATGCACAACAGGAGACAGAAAAGAAGTCCTTGAGCTAGGCTATGATGTTTCCAGTCCCACAGTGCACAGATGAGAGTCATGTCTCTAGCTGCTTCCAAGCCAAGTCACCTGGCCTGAACAGCTGCTTTTAAACACCCGTGTCCCAGCGTAGGCAGGCCTGTCACCTGTGGTGACTCCACCCTGGCTGTGGTGAGATGAGCAAGAGACAGGGCAGCACTGTCAGCTGTAGTCAGGAGTAGCACAGGTGACGCCAAGTTCTGGAAAGCAGACAATACCAGAGAGAGCACTCTGTGTCACAGCTTTACATGTCAGCTTTCAGACAGCACATGCAAACCATTTATCCAGCATCTTATAAAAGCACCATTGAAGGCTGAACTGAGAGCACCACATCTATGGGATTGTGTTCAGAACAGCAGCCAGGAGCTGTTCAGGGAGCCATGGAGAACACGCAGCCCCGCAGGATGGGTTCTTGAAGGCACGATAGATGAGGGCCTGGAGAGCAAGGCAGCTGGTCATCAGCCAGTTGAAACTATGGGGATGACCCAACTCCGGGTTACTCATGAATGTGAATCCCCACACCTACTCATCCCTCACACCATGGATCCTGCTACATGTAAGCAAGCCTGCAATTTATTAATAGAAAGACTGAAGCAACAAATTGTTCACAGTTGACATGAACACCACCTCCCTGAATGCTCACTATTGTAAAACTTAGGCTCTTCAAAAGAAGACTGATAATTCTTATTGCAAAACTTAGTCATCATAGCTACATTACTGGGCTTTTTAGTGGATATTTGTGATTGACTATTGCTATTGTAGGGCTAACTGAGGTCCAGTACATTACAAGTGTCTCTATACAGATGTTTCCAACTTGGGACAAGTAAACGTTGGGGTTGTCCCTTTGTACTTTTGAGTTAAACACGTACAGTGTGGAAAAGAGTATGGAAGTACTAGCTAGTAAGTAGAAAAGGCACTATAACTGATCTAACTGTGGTAATTAGGTACATGCCCATGCTACAGGTATCTGCAAAGAATTTATTTCTCTCTGTGACTGAGAAAGTTATTCTACACTCATGGTAGAAAAGGATGACTGGTTTACATATTGGATTAGCACTGGTTTAGGTAAGAACAACTGTCATGGAAGACACAGATTCATGGAAGAGATGTCTGAACTGCATTTCCTATTTTCTACTAGTTCCCAGAGGAAAATCAAAAAAACCTTTTCACTAATGCAGTTATATACACACTACAGCAACTGTTGGCCTTACTGTGGCAATTTGATGGGAGATCTTATTGTACAGTTGTGCCAAAAAAGGAGGCAAAGAAATAGACTGTGAAGCTTCCCAACAAAACATCACCAGGTAACAAATACTTCATTTTGGATGTTGACATTTTATTTAGGGATATGGTGAAGGAGTTAAAAAGAGCAGTAAAGAGACAAGTAGAAGAGACTCCCTTTTCTTTACAGTCAGATTAATCTCTTTAGGGATTACTGCTGGAAAAATCTTTCTATCAAGTATATTAATTAAAAGGAAGCATTGACAACAGTCATAAAGGAACAGGTATTACTTCTGGGAAGAGGGAACTAAACCAGAACCTTGATTCTTTGTCAAGAAATGTAAATACTCACTTAACAACCTTGGACTGAATTCTAAAACATTTTCCTTTAGCATTAGACTACATAATGGAGATTGCAGGGGAGTTATGGACTTGTTCAGGAGGTAATTATTTAAACCAGCAACCCAAAATGTGAACTGCTCCTCCATGAGACTGAGGTCTGATGGACCATTAAAAGGTTGTGACCAGCCTTAAAGTCATTTAAACAGGAAGGAATGTGCCACTGCCACAGGACTGCAGACCAGCAGTCCTGCTCCCAGTGCAAGGCTGTATGAGACAGGTTAAAAACAGAAGCCAAAGAAAGAAGAGAGGGGGAGAAAAATTTCTCTTTCACTGTGTAAAAGGGAAGTCTAGGGGGTCTCAGGAGCGGTTGTCAGAACAGAGGAAAGAAAGGATGGAAGGACTTGTGTCCCTTCCTACAAAGGAACATTTCTGATCTGGCTATGAAAGACAACAGAATGACTGGACAGTCCTCCACCATCCTTTGACCTGCTGGTCTCAGTGGGAGTATTTCTAGAGTGATGTTTGCTTTTCTTCTTTTGTACCTTAAAATTTTACAATCAACAATTCAGCGCTATTCTTTGCTATCAACTGACATTATCTCAAGATATCTTTGAATTAGTCTTGAAATTGAATCTAGCGAACCTGGCAAACCTCATGTTTCTACTGTTTCTCCAAAAGCAGTCATCCATGTAAAGGGATAACTACATATTGAGATGTATTTGGGAATTTCAGGTGTTGAAGTATGCCTGCCACTAAGCTGCAGGAGTCAGACTGATGACTACATATATAAACTAGTACCCCTGAACAAGGAACAGACAGCAAACACATAGTTAAAGACTAAAGAAATTCTCCAGACTTAGCACAACAAATCTTCTGAAACATGGTGCATCTTATCTTTGGCATTAAACAGTGTGAAGTAGAAGGAGAGAACATTCAAAGGTGAACATCATGAATTCACAGTCAAGGAAACAGAAACAAAAACTTTTATAAAGGGAAAAACTCCAGAAAGCAGAACCACAGTCATCCTTAAAAAGCACTGAAGTGGAAGCAAAGGGTTTGCTGCAGCTGTCAAAACACGGCAGCATGGTCAAGAACAGGATGGAGGTAGAGTGGTCTGAACTGCTTCTCCTCCAAGGAAGGGAGTCGTAGATCGAGTGCGCTGCACTGTCGCACAAGGTCAGGACCCACAAAGTTTGAACCAGCCCATGGGCAGAGGCTGACTGCACAATTGCACTGCTCCTCAGAGCTGTACTGCTTGCAGGCAAAGCCTGTAAATCAGCACACTTCTCTCAGTTATTAAGCTATTCTAATAAATGTCTGTAACCAGATCTATGCTTGCTCTTTATAGTACCAAGTCATGTTGAGAACTGACCAAGGATCCAAGAAAGGCTCAACCTTCAAAACCCCGTACCAACTGAACTGAAAGTAAACCTGTTTTGTTTACTACAGAATAAACCAACCTCAGTTTATGTACTGTTTATTTTAAATTAAAAATAAACTGCTCTTCAAGCACATGCCAGATACTACGTATGTGAATGTGCAAAGTTTGGACTATAGCTTATACTTGTGTCCAAATTACAAGTGTATGCTTATATACATGGGGATATGTGCACATGCATGTCACACAATGCTAGTTCTTTACTGTTGGACTATTCTTGTACCATTGTAGTATTTATTGTATTATTCTTGAAGAAAAAAGGTACCAATCCAGTACCTGCTTATTTCATCCAAGCACTGTAATTCATTTTTCACAGCAACAGAATAACTCTGCATTTTTGAAAAGCCAGTGGCTTTCAAACTGTTTTTGAGAGGCCCAAGTAGGTCTTGGTTGCCCTCCTGCTCCTTTCAGCAGAAGAACAAGGAGGACCAGTGGCTATGCCTGACTAAATCCCACTGTCTCTTTTGCCCTTTGGCAGTGTTCTTTTACATAGACTCCATGATTTTAGCTTAAAAACAGCAAGGCATGTTCCATTTCCCTGCTCAAGAAGACAGAAAAAGCCAACAAAACAGCCCCAAAGCAATTTTCATTTATCTACTTTTGGAATAGGAAAAAAATTAAAAAACCAAAACCAAATAAAGCCCAAATAAAGATTGGGATTCCTCCTGTTACAAACCCCAGTAAGTTAATCTACAAAAACTTTGAAGATGAAAAATACGTTGTAAAAAATAAAAGTATTATCCACTCAACACAGTACATAATTTTTCCTATATAGGAAACTAGACAAACATTAAAATATTTAAGTCCTTAAAAAGGGCAAAATTCTGCAAAAAAATTACTCAACGCTACTAAGGTTAACATTATGCCAATGCATTCATTTGCACAGTTTTTGCAACATGACAATGGTCTGGAGTGTATATGTGTAGGTGTTTATGTCCATTTGAGGGAAACAGTGCAAGAATGCTAAGGGTGACTGTTGCCATTTTAAAGGGATAGTTCACAAACAATCAAACAAAATCCCTACAAATACCAGTACACATCTCAAATACTGCAAGTCACATTCTACAGCCCTTGACATTAAAAAAAATAAAGAAAAGAAAAAATAAAAAGCCAGCAGACTTAATTCAAGTACATTTGGAGTCAGTCCCTTGTGAACTACTGTTGTTTGCACTCTAGTTGCAGTGAATGTGGACACAACTCCTCAAAAGACACAGAAGTGAGTGCATCTTCCGCAGGCCTGCAAACTAAGTCTGAGTTGAGGTACAATTATCCGTGGTTTGCTCAACATTGTGGATGCTAAAACTTGAATGAAAAATTATGCTTGAAAAACACTTTGAAGAAAAATACACAAAATAATCTCTTACAATGAGAAGCTAGTTTGTGTAAAGGTAGTCTTTTTGGTACATAATCCTATCAGGACAACAAGCATGGCACTCCTTCCCAAATTACCTTTGCCTTGGAGCTCATAATAATAAAGAAACCTTTACATTGTCCTGGTCATCTTTCTGACCTGACGTACCCTTTCCCACGAGCCTTGATCCACCACCCAGAAAAACCAGGAGGTGTCAGACCCTGGCTGAAATGTACATTGCTTCTCCACAACTTGTGTTCCATAGGAAAAGCACTTCCCTCTCCATGTTTCACTTGTACTTTGAAAATAGCAGCTGGGAAATCTGCTGCCGGAGTAGTTAAAGTCTGGTGAATTCCCTGTGGTGCTGCAAGTCCCCTATGCTCTCGTAGTCATTCTCTCCTGAAAGAGCAGTGTGGTTTGTGTTAGGCACAGACAAGGTCCTGTCTTCCTCTTGGCTCACTGACTGGATAGCTTCATAGTCCGGCTCCAGCTCCCCGTTGGGTCTGTCTGCTGGCTGAGGCACAGTGGTAGAATTTAGGGTGTTTTCAAAGTCCTTCACACTTGCATAGAGGCCGCTGCAAATAGAGGGGGACCTCTGAGATGCAATTTCTTGAATGCAGGTGTAAGGAGAATCCAGTGCCTTGATGGCCTGTCCCGGCTTACTCACCGATGAGTACATGGCTGAGATCTAGGAAAAGGAGACACCTGCTGAGTATGAAGCATGGCATAAAGCTTGTGCACCAGTCTGTACCCTTGTACTACAAGGAGGTTGGTTATTTAAGAAAAGACAGGATCTTCTGATAAAAATATACCATTCTAAAAGGAATTTTCAAGGAATTTTTTCCTTGAAAAAAATACAAAAATTATTTCTTACAAATCTTTCCTTTTCTGGCATGCATTTACAGATCGGTTTTCTTTAAAAAAAAAGAATGCTTTATAAAGTAAGTTTATAAATGTAAAACTTCCTTGAATGTAAAACCCTGGTGAGAAAATTAGAACTGGGCAAAAGGGAATGGCTCTGTGAGCAGGAACTCTTGCAAGTTTTACTATGGTCCTGGAGTCAATTTGGACTCATCAGGGAGAGAGGCATCAAAGGGAGGATCAGACTGAACTGCTGTAGGGTAGGAGAAGGATGCTGTCTGATCCATAGGGCTTTTAAAATTATTATTGTTACTATTTTTAATGGTAGTGGCTACTTTTTCTGCTTTTAGAGACACTGCAATAGAAGAATAGTTAATTGTGCTCATAGGCAGCACTAAATAGGCACCAACAGAATGCCTATTATCTACACAATTATCTACACAGATCTACACAGATCCACAAATTATCTACAGATTTTTAATGTTGTGAAGACAACATTTAAAATCCATAGATAAATTACTCACACCAGATAATTGCAAATAGTGCCAATACTGATATGCAAGGTCTGCTCTGTTGACTACACTCTGCCTTCAAAGAAGAGCTGCTTCTCAGGCACTGAGTATGTGAACTTTAGACTGAAACCTCTCAGCTGTAAACAGCAGAAGGGGAGCCAGCGTTTCATTCCTAACTAAAAATTCTCTCTGGTGAGGTGGTACACTTCAACAAGTGCATCAAAGCGGCCCTTCATGAAAAGGTGAGGAGAAGCCCACATCCACACATGTCCCCGTGCTCAGGGATTACCTGGGCTGATGCCAAGCACAGGAATCAGTCTTAATTCCCTCTCCCAGGCCAAATGGATACTAGCCCTTGCACAAGACAGATGGCTGAAATTCCCTGCACAGGTTCTCTGGTACCCAATATCACAATGCCGTGTAGTTCTTCTATTACATTTAAAGTCTTTCCCAAGCATGCAAAGCCATTTTGGGTTTGTATCCAACAAGTTAAAAGAGAGATTAGCATGAAAATGTCCATTACCATTAGGCAACACAGACTGAAGCAGACAAACCCGACCACTTCTGGGATTTTTTTTGTGTGTGTGTTTGTGTGGGGGTGGGTTTGGTTCGTTGATTGGTTGGTTGGTTGGCTGGGATTTCTTTTTTTTGTTGTTTTTGGTTTGGTTTGGGGGTTTTCGGGCTGATAGGTATTTGTTTATTTGTTTGTTTTAGAGGGACAACTACTTGGAGATGGTTTTTTACTGATTTCAGCTAACCAAACAAAAAATGGCTTTTCTGCTCATCTATACTTCAACTCTTCTCAGTACTGGATTACATTAACCCCCTTCAAGATCAGGTTATTCATTAATGTCTGGGAATGCTGCTCACTTAGCTCACTGCCAAGTTTGTGTTTACTTTTATGTCCAGAGAACATATTTATAAATGGCATGGGTGTACTGGAGATCATCACAAACAGCCTTATTTATGTTTAACTTTTATCTTTGTTTAACTCTCCTCCATTTATCTGACCCACAGACATTTTAAAGAACAGTTTATGTTCCAGTGCTTTTATTGTGCTTCAGTTTACTTCCTAGAGACCCAAACACTTTGTGTGGGGAAGGTGGAGCATATATTTCAAAAGACTGCTGGTTATTCTTCTTGAGAAGGTCTTGTCATCCAAATCAAGAAATTATCCTAACAATCAACTAATTGTGGCTTCCTATTATTTTCTGACACCATTTTTAACCTATGGGCCTGATACAGCCATATGTTAGAATATTTCTGATTTTAGGAACGTGGCAATAGAAGCTCTGTGCAGAGAACCTTGGGCTTTCATTTTCCCTTCACACAAGTTTCACCTTTCTTAGATTCTGCTTAATCACGCAGAGCTTATGCTAATTTCTGCCTAAAAACTGGTCTCTAGTTAGTTACTGAATTTCATGCAAGAAACCTACCTCATCTTCTGTAAGAGATGGATCTTCCTCTCGAGACTTGTAAGACACTGAACTAAGCCTCTGTAAAAAAGGAAGAAAGAAAGAAAATAAAAGGCTCATTACCCATCAACAGTGTGAAATCTATAACAAAACCCACCCATTGTAATCAATACATTATATTTTATGGTCATTTGTTCTCAAGTTCCATAATGCATGGCTAATATCCCCATTATTCAGAGTACTTCTCTGGATAAACAGCCCTGAGGTTAGTAAAGCTTTTTAATGTATCTGCTCTTGTCCTGACCTGAAAAGGGTAAAAAGAATGTCATGGTTAAAACAAACACTGCAGCACTGTATCCCTGCCTTTACACCTCTTATGAAGTACCTGCAGAGGCTTCTGTACAATTAGAAGTCAGCTGCTGCGATACACCAGTTGCCCTTTCACAGGATTTTCAGATATGCTTTTAGATGACAAAAGAACAATACTCAGCTGACACCTTCTGGATGATTGTTATCCTTCATTCCGTAGATCCTGGACGTGCTGCATGGGAGAGCTGTGTCCTCCACCCCTGGAATGCAGTCCCTGTGCAGAGGTGCTCAGCAGCCTGGCCTCACAACCACTGAGATCTGCTGCAGCCCACCCTGAGCTGGAGCCAGGTCACACAGCAGACTCACTGAAGGATGGAGGGCTTGGTTCCATATCAAGTTTAATTTCAAGCACCTAGAGTGTTCTGCGTAAAACAGGTCATGAAACATCAGGGGAAAGGCATTTTGCTCTTATGAAAAATGCCTTCAGACCTTTACAACAACAAAGACCCTGCTGCTACACAGCAGCTGTGGGATGCCTCCTCCCTGGGCCAAGAAGGCTTTGCTGGACTCCTGCTCCCCAGTGATTCAGAGGGAGCCTTCCAGCACTGGAAAAGGCTGTATTTTGGACTTTCACACAACTTCTCCAACTAAAATACTTCATACCACCTCCAGTGCAAGCCAACGTGGAGGACTAGAGCTATTTTTAGCACTGTCAATAAAATACCACTTCTGGGCACACAGAACTTTTTTTTTTCTCAGAGGCTCATTGTGATAGATTCTTTCCTCCTTCCATTTTCTTGTTTTTACTTCTGGTAAATACCAAACTTCAGGTTCCTGGCACTTCTGACAGACCCTGGCCCAAAGCACACTGAAGTTCTGCCTGCTGCACCCAAAGAGCTTCCCTCACACTGACAAACTCCCTCACTTCTTTCTCACTCACTGGAGAACAGTGATTTTTAACCTGTGGTTTGTTTACTCTTTAAAAAACCAACCAACCAAAAAAAAAAAACAAACCGAAAGAAAAGTTCAAAAATATATTTTGGCCTTGTATTAGATCTGCCTCACTACAGCAACTTAGTTTAGTCTTTCCTATGTGCATCTTTTTGTGCTGGGGAGTAAGCTATTAATTTAATCCTCACACATTAAAACAAGTGTGTGCTCATAAAATTCTTCAGTGATTTTTCTGTCATCAGTGTGTCTGTAAGCACCATGTGTCAGGACCCCTTCTACAGTTTCCCACTCAAGTACCGACAAATACCCCAGGGTGTTTGCCATCCTGTGCTGTTCCCCTGATACAGCATTCTTCCTTCTAAATGTGAAGCTTGTGACACATCGTTTTGGAGGATATTGTTATCTTGGAAACTTAAATCCCACTTGCCCCTAAACATTTTGTACCTAGCAACATTTTAAACTATGCTGAAACTTCAACAGTAGCAACACAAACAACATGTGTCCTTATTTGCCTTCCGCTTTCCTTTCCTTCCTCGACAGCACTTGATATTTTGCTCTTTGGCTCAGCTGCTGCTCCTGACTTGGGCACCAGAACAAGAACATTCTCCTCTGGTGCATTTGTAAGAGATGCTTTGCTCACCCTCAGACTGTGCAAGGCTGAAATCAGATGGCAGCAGCCAAATGGGCACACAGATAGCTCTTCTACCAGTGCTCACTCTGGAAAGACCTGGGTGAAAAAGGAGATCCATGCTTCCTTTTTAATAGAAGAAAGAAGTAAAGAAATCTATCCTGCTTTTCCAGTATTATTAGAAAAATGATCAAGGTTTTGCAGGTGATAGAGGCCTGATAGATTAAAGGTGTCTTTCTTCATCAAGTCTTCCAAAGGATTCAGCTGGGTGATAGCCAAAAAAACCAGTTTAGGTAAATTTTCACCCATTATTGCACACCTGGCTCTTAAAAGGATGCTTTGTAATTTTCATGTTGTTATATATGGGAATTGTCTCTGGCTTGGTCCACCAAGTTCTCTCTCAGACTGGAGAGCTTCAGGGACTGGCATAGGCTGGGATCTCACCCTCTTTTAGACAGTGAGACTGAAACAGCTTGGACACAGCCTGTTCTCTCTGCTGGCAGGTACAAGCCTTGGTTACACAGGTGCCTCCCTGCCTGTCCCTTCTTTGTGCCCTCATTGTCATGAGGGAGACTTGCATGACGTACACACAACCTCTGTCTTCATCAGGGCCAGGGCAGAAGGCTGAAGAGTTTGGGATACAGATGTCATGCTAAACAAAGCAGCTAAGGAGACTCATAGAAGAGGAAGCAAAAACACCTGTGGGGTCTAACTAAAAGAGTTATCAATGTAACATACATTTCCATGAACATCTTGGTTTTGGTTGCCACATTGAAAAAACAGGCATTGCTCTGCACTGCTTGAAGCAGCAAAATGCGGGGAAAAACTACCATCACCACAACAGAAAAACAATCCCACAGCCCCCTCCCCACACAATGCCAACAATAATGACATTTATATATTCCATCAATTACCATCTCAGCTCTGCTGCAGCTGTAGCTCTCAAGGACAGGACAGGCACACACCTCGATGCATAATGCATGTACCCAGCAGCGAGCACGGCAATGATCTGATGCTGCCCAAGATTTAACTCGGGGTGGCTTCAGCTCTGAATAAATTTTAATTAGACAAACACCTTTTTTCTAGCACTTAGGGGACTGCATGTGTCATCTTTTGATTAATCCTTCAAAACCTGAACCATTTTAATCAATTCCCACTCCTGGCAGTTACTGACACTGCATACACGGTGTGCTGGGGAGCTACAGAACAGCAAAGGCTTTTCCTTTGTATTGGTGCCTGGGAAATACAATTACTTTCTGCTAGTCTTTTCACACCTAGTAGGAAAAATGTCACTGTTACGCAAAGCTGTTTATCTAAATTCTAATTAGAAATTACTTATGGCTGGAATGTGGGAGGGGGGAATGTTGCTGGATTATTGTTGACAGTCACATCTTAATTTTTTACTTAATGAGCTCATTGTTGTAAAAACGTGCACTGAAGAGTCTAGTTAAACAATTTTTATACTGCAATAAGTCTTCAGTTTATTCATTTGGACTATATTGTGCTTTACAAGTTACATGGTTCGCTATTTATTTAACAAGATATTCTTCTGTCTTCTTCCTGGATTACTGGAATTCTTCAAATAAGAGAACAACCAGAAACAAGTAACAATACCTCAGCTCTGCTATGATTTTTCACATAAATGTTTACATTAAAAAGTCACACTGCATCTTAAGAAGTTTTTTTAAATTTTCATCAATATCTACCTAATATTATTTGATGACTCAGACACCAAAAATCTGCTAAACCTACAGTTCTTTAATTCACAATTAATAAGATATCTAAGCATTGTGAAAAATGCAAACTCAACAGTTTATAAAAAGTCTCTGCTATGATATGAAAGCATCCTTAAAATGACTTCTGATAAAAAACTACAAATGGGAAAATAAACTGTTGAAAATTTAATAATTCTATATTTCAAGGAATTCACCACAACTCATTCCTAGGGAGGAAGCATAGGCTGCTGAGAAAATGTAACTTTTGGCTGTGATTTCAGCACTTAGAAATTCCTTACGCTGTGTTTATATGTGTCATACAGAATTTGACAAATATAAAAGCCTACAGCTGCAATCTCTCTTTCTATCTCTCTCTTCTACAGCAAAAGACAAAGTGAGTGCCTAACACTTGCACAGCTAAGTCAAGGTGGCCCAATGAAAGAGGCACATCTAAAGTAAGGACATCCACCAAGGATTCCCTCCTCTCCTTTTTGTAAGTTGCAGTTTCATTAGAAAAAAAAGAAGAGGGGGCTTCAGGACAATATATAGATGCTGAAAGAGTTACTGGATGCCCTTTGTAATAGCTTCCACAAGTACAATACCATCAAACAAAGAAGCAGAGGCCTCCTATGCAATTCCTGGATGATATTTGGGTAAAGCCTTATGTAGTGCATAGCTGCAACAATCAAAAATACAGGCAGCAATAGAATGAGCATATACCTCTAATGCAAAGACTATACTATACATTATCATATTTCTATTTACAGTCTTGCTTCATCTTCAATGGGGTTTTTTTCTTGTTATTTTTTGTTACTGAAAAATACAATCCTCTCCCACCCATATGTTCTCTATCATTATCTGGCTGTTTGACGAGGACAAATATTTGCAGAATTTACCTTTTCTGGTTTACTCGCTCCTTCTGTCACTTCTTCTTCCACTTCTTTTTCTTGCACATTTTCATTTTCATCAAGAAGTTTCATGGGTACTGGAGGGGGAAGCTCATCCTCTACATCTGGTATGTTGTCAAGAGGACTTTCTGAATTTGCACTCTGGCGACTTTTCTTATTTCGGTCAACAGATGCATATTCTGCTGACTCAATTCTGCACTCAGGAATCTGCTTCTGACCTTCAGAAAGTGTCAGTGAAGCCTTTGACTTGCTGTTAGAGCTCCCTTCCATGCTGACTACTGCTCCAACATCTTTAATTTCCTTCACAGTTTCATACAAGCAGTCTTCAACTATGTTCTCCTGAGAGGAGCTGTCTTTCAAGACTTCATAGGGCCCTTCCATTCCAAGACCTTGATCATTTTCTGCATTTCTAGATGAAATAATAGTTTCCATGGGGTTGTTAGGGGGAATACTGGGTAGCTCCCGGCTCTGGTGACATTTTATAGACTTTCCAAGACTATCCTGTTGATCTAGTAGATCAGGTGTCTGTACTTCTTCATAAGGCTGGATACAGGCAGCTGTACTGTCCTCAGAAAGAACTAAAGAAAATTACAGAGAAGTATTACAAACAAAAGTATAACTAAAAGGTGTGATTTGGTACTCTCTACATCACTTTGTTTTTGTGACATGCTGGAAAAGATAAATGCCTGGAAATACCTAGTGATTAGCATGGTTTTTGCTTCTCAGAAGGTTTCGGTTACAGACATTTCTGCACTCTACTGGTAAAATATCTTTCTCACAACATCTAAAACAGTCTGTACACCCCCGACTCACATTATATGGCAACAGCATTCACTGTCAGAACAGGGGGTGGGAGGTTAGCTGCATGGATATTCAGCTGCCTTGTACTCAGTTTCACTGAATGATTACAGAGTGCTCAGCAGTCTCACATGGGAACAGGTGGGAGGCCTCAAACCAAGTGCCTTAAAAAATTCCTTGTTAGATTTTCCTCTCTGCATTTCTCCATTCTTTGGAATCAAAAGGAAAGTGTTCCTTCTTCCTCCCTACCATCCTTCAGCTTGTTTAACGTGCTGGCCCAGTTCTCATTGGAATTGCACTTGGCTCAGCCCTGCCTGCAGCTACACCAGCAGCTCCTCACCGAGGGCTGAGCCACGCTTCTCTTTGTCTCGCAGCACATAATGCTGGCTGACAACCTACTAACGAGCTGGCCATATGCACCAGAGAGAAGACTAGACTTCAGAGGGTAGTGTCAGGCAGAACATGTTGTTTCAGGTCCCAGAAGAGGGCCACATGTCATTGTCACCAGAGGGTATTAGGGACTGAAATCTATGGGGCTTCTCATCTTACACCACACGTGTGACATTTCCATGCATTCATGGGCATATACAAGCACTTCTCAAGCACGGTAGGTAACTTTACCTCACACTGTTTCTTTAAATAATCACTTCTGAACAGCTTTACTTTTCTTAGTACAGTTCCTAAGGCACTATCTCAACAAAAACAGCCCATTCTTCTGCATCCTTCGGTGTGTTTGACATGGTGACAGAAGTGTTGCCAAAGCAATCAAGGCCCTTGATTTGGTGGTTGCCATGGACATTGCTTTCCCTTGTGTTCAGGGCATGCAGACACAGTCAGCACCTGTAGGGAGCCACACCCTGACTGGAGGACTCAGGACAGAATTGGAGGTGTAAGATGGTAATCACTGTCTGAATGGGAGATGGGAGTTTTGCCTTTCTGGTCCTTGATTCCAGGGATGTCTGTGCTGTGCTGAGCACCCTTACAGAACCCAGAAAGCACGCATCCCATTCAGGCTGGAGGGGAAAATCAAAAGCAATGCGAGCTCAAGTTTCAGTGCTTCTGTGGCTATGGGTGGTAGCACAGAAGGGGTTGGTGTAGCTGTAGGGTTGGCATAGACAAGACAATGCTGGCAGCTTGGGTAAGGGAAAAAACCACAGTATTTGATGGTTCTTCTTCCATAGCCCTGCCCCTGCTCAAAAAGCTAGCAGAAACAGTAATAAAAAGAACTATTAACAAAAAAGTGCATAAAGTATTAAGTAAGAAATTAAAGCACAGGGGTTCCTGTTATTCAAAAGGGCTGTTATGCAGCATGTAAGCTGAGTATAATGTCAGACAGTCTGAAAGCTGTCTACTGGTTGACAGCACACCTTTTAGCAGCAGCTCTGACAGCTGCACATGTGGTGACTCATGGCAGAGAGAAATACTTCCATTCTGCAGGGCTTTGCTCTGCACATCAAGTCCCTCAGGGAACCACACACCTACATATGCAAGCCAATGGATAGGAACAGCAATTAGCTGCTAAAACAAAGTTTAAAAATTACTTTGGATACTTGTCTCTAAGGGGTTAAGTCTGAATAGCTTAGCCTCTGGTTGCAGGAGATGAGGAGAGAGCTGTAAGTTGGAGTGCAGCCCCTGGTGTTGGTGTTAGTGTGAAGACAACAGTTGGCTCCCTGTGGCTCTGAGCTGAAAGTGAGTTTATTTTTAGGTGCAGCTGAGTAAAATATTTTCCAGTGATACTTCAGGGTGAATCATTTTGAGTGTTCAGCAAAGCAAAGACTAAGGAAAAAAAAGGAAGCCTATTTATGTTGCCTGTTTTTTAAAATATTAAAATGTAAGTGACAGCACAGCACAGGACTGTGATCCAAAGTGTAATCCCTGAAGGAGGACCTGAAATATTTCCACAGCCTCCTGGAGCACTTTCAAAACTCTAAGGCGCAACTTCATCTTCTGGTTTTATCCCAGTTCCATAGCTTACCAAGATTAGGGAAGGTCCCATTCTCTGCCTGACGACCTCGTGAATCTGCAGGGATGGCTTGGTGACCCAGACCTGGTGGCCCAGGAGAGGACCTCAGCAGTGCTGGCTGGCATGGAGGACTGGGAGCAGCAGCATAGGGCTGTGCCAGAGCACGCCCAGTAGTGGAGATGCAGCCTAAACCACCCAAATCTCCATGAGAGGATCATCTCCACTGACTTCTCAGCAAGGCAAATGACTTCATGGCATTTTTTAACTTGGTTGTTAAGTTCTGTGTGATCTGGTGTCAGACCTGCAGAGGTGTGCAGAGTATTCTGACAAATGCCTTGCCTGTGTGCTTGGAAAGCTGATGGCTGGAAACCTGAAACCTGAGGGATCCCCAGTGTGCAGCTGAGGTGGGAGCTGTGAGCACCGGGAAGGAGCCGCTGACTCGTCCCACCCGCAGGGGCTGCCACTACTCACCCTCACCATTGCTGAGTGCTCCGTTCTGTTCGCTGTTTGGGGGAGGCTCCGTGGCTGAACTTGTGATGGAATGGCTGAAAACCTCCTTCTCGGAAGGCTGCAACACAAACCAGTGCCACTGGATCAGAATCAATGTTCACATGAACACACATGCAAAGAATTTCATTCTCATCTCCGGAGCTCTGACCCACAGGTTTTGTTGGCAGGAGAACCAAACCATGCCAACTAGATTCAAAGATTTAAGTGCCTGTGTTTACAGATGTTAAAAAGAAATAAATGCAAAGATGTCCAGAGCGATGTCCTTTTCAAGCTTTATGGTACCAGACATTACTATGGCTTTAACCCGTGAGAAGACAGCAGCTGACAAAGGGTACACTGCCCTTGGGCTGCAAATGGAGTGAAGGAAAGGCTGGAGTACACTGATGGCAGAAAGGGCACTGAGACAGTGCAGATTATCAGATTATCTTCCCTTTCTGCAACTTTTAAAGTTTCCCATGCTCAACCATCTTGAAATTCCTGAGCTATTTTCTAATCTGTTTTATTTTGCAAGGAGCTTGGTACAAACTGACCACAAGACAGACACAAGCTGCCAGAAGTAAATACTTACCACATTCATCAGATTTTCATGATCTCCATTCTGATTTTTGGCCTTCTTTTCCCTTAATGAAAAAGGCACATGAATTTTTACTACAAATTATGCTAATATACAAATACTAATCATTCACAGATCTTACACTCCTGCAGGGAACAGAACTATGATTCACAATAATATTGAAAATGGAATAACTGAAAATTATTACAGGAATTGGTATGACCTCTGTGTAAAAACACCACTGAGGCAGAATGGTGATAAACATAACTGAAGAGGTACAACAAACACACAAAACCCTTCTTCTCACTCAGTGTAAGATCAGAGTGAGAAGTGACTGATGATAATTGCAATTTAATGTAAATAATAATGTAGAGACAGGACATGGGGGAATGGCTTCCAACTGAAAGGGATTAGGTTTAGATTAAATATTAGGAAAAAATTCTTTACTGTGAGGGTGGTAAGACACTGGAACAAACTGCTCCAAGAAGCAACTACTTGTGGATGCCCCATCCCTAGCCGTGTTCAAGGCCAGGCTAGATGGGGCTCTGAGCAACCCGGTCTAGTGAAACGTGTCCCTGCCCAAGACAGGGAGCCAGCTGATCTTTAAAGTCCCTTCCAACCCAGGCCATTCTATGGTTCTATAATAATAAAAATATTATTCTTCAATTTAATAATATCTGAAATTCTCAGATACACATTCTGGTGACAGACTACCTAGGGAGTCCCTTAAACTGTGTCAATAAAAAGCATGTATCCTACGAGGAATTAGAAAAGGCCAACAAAATGCAGGTAACTTCCACTAAAAATACTAGTAAAATTGATGATAAGCATGAGCAGTTCAAAAAGGCATACAAACTTCATAGCAGCAGGGACCTACATTTTAAAAGGAATCCTGCTTCCCTGGGTCTTTCACAGGAGTCTAAGTGTGGATCACATTTCCAGTTTTTACCATTTAGGAAATATAGCTTTTATTCAGAAATACTGCAATAAAGTATGAGCTTAAACTAATGTCAGTCCTTCCCCTAGATGAAAAGTCAAATAAAAAGGTGAGAAAGTATTGACAATATGAAATTTTTGTTTCTTCTAAAGTCAGCAGTGAACTGTACTCCCACATTAGCAACTGTTAAAATTCTACCTAATTGGGAAATAACAAAAAAGCAAGTGAGCATGCACCAATACACAGCAGAGGAAGTTAAAAGCTGAATTTCCTCTCTTGAAGTTTTTCTGACTCTGATATTTTAGAACGAGCAAATTTTATTCGGTTTTCTATGTCCTCATCCATTTTTGAAGAGTAAGCCAGGAAGAAATTCTGCACAATTGCATTTATGCATAAACAACCTGCCCTACAGAATGACCTGAAACAAAAGATATTATGTCCAAACTAGCAATACAAAAATTTATTAAAAAGCATCACCAGAATATTTCAGGCAATATATCTCTGTAACTGCAAAGATTACTCAGTGGTTTGACCCATCTTTCTAGAGATGCTTCAAGGATTGGTGTGTTCCAAAACAAAACAGAGAATTATAGAATCATTTGGGTTGGAAAAGGCCTTAAAGATGATACACAGTACCTAAATGCAATGTTTGTGGGCTAAAGAATATTTAAAATAGGCTTTCTACTTTTAAATAAATTTTTTTAAATCTGCTATTTTTTACACAGGTATCACAGGAAACTGTGACAATAAGATACTGAAGTGTCAACTTACAGTTTACAAAAGTGTTTCTCCTGAATCACATGAAATTACATGTTCTAACTTAGGCTTTTTAGGGTTTCAACCAACTTCAGAACCTGTTTTTGCCCACAACTGTTTTTTGCATGGTGGGCATTAGATAAATCCTGCTGAAAAACAAAGCCTTCCACTGTAGACACATCTTGTGCCAATACAGTGCATTTTATGGCTGCACAATTTCCTCAATGTTCTCAAACCTGAAGGGATGAAAGCACATGCTCCTTACAGGCATATGCATCCAAACTGCAGATTTTGCTGCTGTGCTGGATTTTCCCTCCCATAGACTTGGCTGATTCAGCTGTGCTTACAAAATATAGCAACATGGAGCACAGCAGTCCCACTCCTCATAGCAAAGGGTCTGACTGGTCTGGCCTGTGGAAAGGCACCATGGACAGACTGCAGGCTGCCCAGCTTCCCTGTGCAGTCAGCAGGGCTCAGCTTACACGTCGTGAAGGAGCCTCGAAACGTGCATAAACAAAGTAAGTAGAAGTGCCTGTGCTGGTGAAATTGAATCCTCTTATCATGAAGAAAATAAGGATAAGATATAAGGCATTAATTAGTACCAGTATTTGATCCTTCTAATTTTTGCTTGAAAGGTAGGATCAATAATGTATTCCCTATACTTCAGGGATGGCCTCAGCAAACTGAAGTACCTAATCACTTCTCTTTCCTTTTTACCTAGACTTTATTTTTTTTTGTCCTGTTTAGCCTACCTAATGTTCCCAGTTTCAGCTTAGGGGTGTGATCTGCTTAACACTCAGTGTCTACCTGTGCTCCAGGCTTCTGCTTAGGGGAAACCACTGAATAAACACAATTATGTACTTCCTTCACAGCAAAATAAAAATATAAGAAGATTTTAGAATTAATAGAACTGTTCAGACTGAAGTTTGCTCTGAAAACTGTATTTCCTGTTAACTATTCCAAAGCTATGTCCAAAGTGATTCAAGAACCATTTAGCCCTGGAGCCTTACCCGTTGCAGCTGGAGCAAAGGAAGATGAGGAAGGTGAGGAACAAGAGAGTCGTCATGGCCGCCAAACTTCCCCACATGATTACATGGATCTGTCCACTGCCTAAAAAAACACCCTCTAGCCCCATGGTACTAGCAGGAGCTGGTATCACTTGGAGTTGAAGAAGTTACTCCTTGAAGAAGACTGACATCTGTGCTGCAGGCACCTTCTGTTTCTGCAGAAGGAAAAACACCATCAGAGGTTAAGAGAAATAGTGAAGATAATGAATCTGACAGCTACAAGTCTGGCAGGAGAGATTTTCAAACCTAGATCTTATGAAAATCAGTTTCAAGTACAAGCCAGCCAGCCAAAGAGATTTTCAGCTCCATTTCTGACAGTAACATAGAACAGATTTGTCAAATATTAACGCAAGCTGTTACCTATCTACAACCTCAACGTGAATAAAAGGTAGTACAGCATCTCTGTGCTTGGATTTTCAGAAAAAGATTTATACATCTGCTTTGAGGGCCAGAGTAATTTATTTTGTGGTTATATTTGTAAATTTCATTGAAAAGTGAGCTTTCAAAACCAGCTACAACTTTTGTGAAGTTAACAAGCCAAAAAGAGAGCTGCAGCCAGCGTTCACCTCCTTCCCTCTCAGTCTCTCCTGCCTGCATGTGATTCAAGGCTTGAAGGGCAGTGACAAATAAACCAGGTAAGTCTTTGAAAGGAATACCACAAAAACCTTTCTCGCAGCAGGTAAGATTCAGTCTTATTTCTGTGTGACATGCTAATTTTCTTAATAGTATGTCTGGAGAGTAACAATACTTAACTTTCTTTTTTAGCTTCTCTCCACCTGAGTCTGAGAAAACAACAGAGCAAAGTAAACAGGGTGTTTTTTTAAGAACTTGAATAAACACAACTTTTGCTACAGCACAGGAGCCCATGAGGAAGACTCCTGGGTAAACCCTATTTGTGACATGCAAGTTTTGGTATACAATATATTCTAAAATTCTGTACATATATTTAATGCAATACATTGTTGACATGGCAAAATTAAAAAGAAGTTATTAACTCTTCACTGCTGAAGGTATCAATTCCTCCATCATTTGGGAACAGGTTATGCAAAGCCTATTTACAGGCTTTCAGCCTGACTTGATTGATAAAACCTGAAATAGAATGCAATGGCTAAGTAATGAGCAGATACATTTTGGGAATGAAAAAGTAGCATGAATATAAGATTGACAATGTCTAAAGCCATGAATGACTTACTTTAATGCATATATTTTCATATAATTTTTTTTTGTGTAGGAAATGTGTATGCACATATATTTATTTCTTGGCAGCAGAAGCACCCTTTGTAAAAACAAATTCGATTAGGTACTAATATCATACTCGTATAAAAAAATATATCACCATTTTGTTATTAAAATCTTACAAGAAAAGAAAATTTATTTCCAAGAAAAAGGCCATTCAGATCAAAGTAAATCTGGTGAATCAGAGAAGATTCTTAGTTACACATAACAACTAGGTTATGTGACTGGGTAGCTTGGGTAGCTCTTATTGTAACATTTCTGTTTCTGCATAAAATGGACTCATTAATTTCTACCGAGCAGGATCAGACTTCTAAACACCCTCCAAGAAGAACCTTGCTGATTTCTCCACAATGGATAAAAGCTTTTTATAAAAAATTTTTCCTTTAGATAACAATGGCACTGGATATAAATTGAAATGGGAAGAAACAAACAAAAGATGGAAGAAGTTGCTGATCCTGAAAAGACCAATTTCAAGGTGTAGTTAAATATTTTTAGTTTGGGCAAGAAACAAGAAAGCCAGACATTGTGTAACTTCTCCAAACCCCTAAATACACAGGAAGAACAAGTGCCACACACCTTGGCAAAGCTCATACATCTTAGTGGTGGTCTTGAGCATTGACACTCAAGAGCCACCGCTCTTCAGCGATGACCCTGCCAAGCAATGTGCCCCTCTGGTTATCTCAGCAGAGCCTGAAAAATTAAACATTTAAAAGCAGTGGCAGATCACCCTAAAAATTACATATACAGCAGATGACACAGCCCTGCCTCATCCCTATTTTAAAGCCCAGGTTGGGTTATTTCTACTCTGAGTCATAGTCATAGCACTGACTGTGAAATGGAGAGACCTTAAGGGAAACTGAATCAGGTTTAGTCAGGAAAAAAACTGATGTAATGCCCACAAAGACCTCTGTGATGTCATGCAAGGGCACTGTGCATTGGAATGGATTCCTGTAAAGGTGAGGGACTGTCCTCATCTAGAAAACATTACAAAGCACACTGTGCTGGCTGCCTTAACTAGCTCCAAACCCTCGTTAAGATGGTGGATAGAAAGTACTTCCCTTTTAAACTTTTCTGTTTTTGTGAATTTTCAAAGACATTTTCTGCCCTGCTAAAACTTAAAAGAAATTCTTAAAAAATTTCTTTTGTCCAATACTTTTGCCTTCAAAACCCCCTAATTTTCTTTTTTCTTTGGAAGAAAATTATGAAATGAGAATGGAATGTAAAAACAAAGGAAACAGAACAAAATATTTTTTCAGCATTTTTGCTGTCTTTTCTTCCTTGGTTTTCCCAAGAAATAAAAAGAATGCAAATGAAAAAAAGAAACTATCTTTTTTTCAAATATTGAAATAAAGACAAAAGATGGAATGAAAGAGAGAAAGAGAGAAAGAGAGAAAGAGAGAAAGAAAGAAAGAAAGGAAGAAAGAAAGAAAGAAAGAAAGAAAGAAAGAAAGAAAGAAAGAAAACGGGGATTTAAAGCCTTTTTCTTAAAACAGAAACACATTTTTATTTTCTTTTAGAGCAGACACAGACCTTGAAAGATAGTCAAACTATTTCTACTACTAAGTTCATAATTTTTTTATCTACTCTGAAGAAGGGCACTATACTCTCAGAAGACTAAGTAATATAACTAAAGCTAATACTGTAAGGAGGTTGTTTTTTTTTTAAATTCTAAATATATATTCTTAAGGTTCCAGGACTTTAAATAAAGATAATATTTGAGCTAAGGAAAGCTAAAGATACATGGGGAGCAGCCCCATGGAAAAGCTGTGTCTTTGAAGGCTTCAGTGGAGAGTTCGGAAGTGTCGGGATGAGCCGGAGCAGATGGAGTTCAGACTGCACTTCAAAAGGAGTGAGATCAGAAGCAGTCAGTCAAGGAAGACCTCTATGTGTGATGTCAAGAGTGAAGCACAAGGCTGATGCTACACATGAGGCACCCCACCAGGCAGAAGTCGAAGTAGCAAAGGGAATGACCAAGGCCAGAAGATGTTAATTTACAGCATTTACACAAAATGCTTTGACTATATGCTGAGAGAAAGAGGTCTGAAAAGGACAGAAAAGCACAGTGGCACTTGAACTAGGGGAGGTGACAGACACCTGTGTGAGCAGAACAGAGAAATAACTAGGAACAGACTGATGGCAGGTGAAGCCCTGAATGAAAGAAGTGGAGCAGGCAAAATGTGACTCTTAGCTCCTTGAACAGCACTCTCAGCTCCTTGAACAGCAGGAGTTTAGCATAAGTGCTAAAGGACCTAGAATCTGCTCAGCACACATGAAAACCAGAAGTAAATATAATTATAACACAAAAACATCTCAGCCTTCCAGTACCTAAAGGAGACCTACAAGAAAACTGGTAAGGGATTTTTTAAAGAGCATGTAGTGATAGAACAAGGGGGAGTGCTTTAAACTGAGAGTAGGTTTAGATTAGATCTCAGAAGGAAATTTTTTTACAATGAGGGTGGTGAGGCACTAGAACAGGCTGCCCAGAGAAGTTGTGGATGCACCATCCCTGGAAGTGTTCAACGCCAGCCTGGATGGAGCTCTGAGCAACTGTGTCTAGTGAAAAACGTCCCTGCCCTGGCAGGTGAGTTGGAACTGGATGAGCTTTAATGTCCCTTCCAACCCAGGCCATTCTATGATTCTATGGTTCTAGATTCTATCATGTCACTACATGATAAGGGTTCTCTGCGAACCCTTTTCATGTAGTGACATCAGAGGGCTTACTCCTTCTGTTTAATGCCTCCCAAAAAATGAGGCTGAAATAATATTCACCCAGGCCAGTGCCTTTAACACAGGAGATCTCCTGGAATGCTTGAAGCTGGACCAGCACCCATCAGCTGCCCCAACCAACCCTGGACAGAAACCTGGCAAAGACATACATGGCAAACACAACTGCCTGAACTCCCTCTGCTTCCACTACATGAATTCCTGGACATTAAAACGTCTAATACCTTGGATGTAGGAGATGCTCCAGAGGCTAGCCTTAAAGAGAAACTTATTTGAAATCAAAACGATGGAATAACAAGCAGCTAATTTCTAAGAGCTCTCTGACAGCTGAAATTATTAATTCCTACTTTTACAATAGAAAGTGATATTGTGCTGCCCTCTGGTGAATCTCTCCGTTTGGGGACTGGGATTTGTGGCTCTTACAAGGGTCCTTCAGAGCTCCCTGCAAGCTGCTGCTACAGATGGAGTTCACACGGGCTTTTCATCTGTCAGGCTCAAAACAGTCCTACCTCCACCCTTGGAAGTCTGTCAGACTCAAACAGTTCAACCTTGCAGACAGACACTGCTGAGACAGAATAGTGGTCAATGGAACTGTCTGGGGTTTTAAAATTATTTTCCTGTGTGACAACCCTTTGAAGATGAAGATTTCTTCCACTGTACCCTTTCCACAGAGCTCTGCACACATGTTGTTGGGGATGCTGAACTCTTAAAGAGAGTAACAGAGAAAGGCCTGGAACATGAGGGTAAGAAACCTGGTTATTTCATCTATGGCAAAACTTAAACAACAGTCTGCATTCACATTTCAAAGTCACTGCCAGTTCAGAAAACTAATCTTTACACTATATTGGATAAAATTTTTTCTTCTTGTGGGAACTGCTTGCTTTTTAAACATCAATATTTGCCCCTATTGAAATCCATATGATAAATGATGCCTGTAGCCATTCCTCAAAATTGCACTTAAATGCCCAATTATATTTGTGGTTTCAAAATGACAGATATTTTGTTGCATGACCCATGCTTTTATGGTGAATAATGTGTTATTTTTCCTTGCGGCTGTTGCAGGGATAAAGCAGAGCTGAGGCAGTTCAGCCTGACGTGATGATGAGGAGAATGCAATTTTGGTTCCAAAAAACCTGTATCTGGAGTGAAGCAGATAGACAGGCTGCAACTCTGGGGAGCACATGAAGCATGAATTTTAACTGGTGGGGAAGTTGCTGCAAAAGTTTGGAGTGAGGCCCGAACACCTTTGAAGACTGGCATCCAAAAGACCCAGTGCACTGCAGGGCCAGGATCTGGCCAGGATTTTCTGAGCAAAGTCCTGCCTGAGTTTATGGTGGTACATGTAAAGGATGTGCTTGTGATAGGCAGATGCCATGCTTCAGTGTCCTGGCAGGAGATGGCAGCGTGTCCCTCTCCCACCACCTTCCCCTTGGCTTCTGGATTTAGAGCAGTTTCATTCACGTCCCGCTGCAAACAACGCTCGGGAAAAGAGTGGGAAATGTCAACAGCTTCACCTCTCTGGGTTTCTTAATGAATTATAGATGGAGCTAGGCAAGAGACGAAATTGTTCTGACAACGGAGCGACTTTGAATGTGGGAAGGCAAACGCGACAGGACAGGAGAGATCCACGGAGGCTGTGGGGATGGCGGCTCCCTGTCCGGGGCTGCCAGGCTGTGTTTGGCTAACGGGGGCACTGCCCAGGTGCTCCATGGGCTCCCCCCTGAACTTTGTTACAGGGCTCCCTTGTGAACTGCTCGGTCTCCTACTGCTCTCTCCCCCTGCCACCCTCCGGCTCCCAGTGCCCTCAGTTATCCACTGTTAAACTGCAAACACACCAGGGCAATGAGATGGTTTGGAAGATCTCCTCTACCCCACAGCACAGGCCTGGCAAGGAGCGGGGAGAGTGGCAAAGAAGGTTGGAATTTTTATGTGAGATTTTTATTACTCTGGTAGCAATCCCCCAGAGAGTTGTATTAAACCAGAAAATGGGGAAGTACAAGATACGTGGACCCACAAACTGAGACAGGAGCTGAGATGTATGAAGCAATGTCCTCTTGTCGACATCCATCTGCAAATGCTGTCATTCAACCACAAAACCAGACCAGAAACCTGGGCTGCAATAAACAGGCAACAGCAGAAATTGTCCTGCACATGTGACTAACACCTCTCAATGTAAGAACCTTTCATCTTCTGTTCCTCCAAACCCTGAAAATACACTTTCTCTATGAGGATAGCATCCTACAGGAGACCAGAGGATTTACCTTACTCCCGCTCCAGAAAATTCCCTCTAGAGCTTCAGACCCAGGCATCAGCAGGCAGAGTACATCTCCAAGGGCCCAAAGACTGAGCACACCCCTTGTGTGTGACACCCTCAAGGCCACTCTAAAGAAAACACCTGAAGGCAGGCAATCCACAACTCCTGTACCCACAATAACTACACACCTCCTTTAGAGAAGGGGGAGGACATGGCAGATGCAGGATCCTGGCATTTCCATGTCAGGACTGTTCTCTGCATGCTAATATCATGGTGCTGGCAGGAAAATGCCATTTGTGCTCCTGAAACAGCCCTTAAGTGTAGCACTGTGCTGACCTGTGTTAAAATGAAATGAAAGCACCCTTCCTTCACCCAAACAACCTTCCTTTAAAACCTCTTGATTTTAAATTGAGTGTGTTTTCTGTCCCTTTCCACTATATGGCCTAACCAGGCTTTAACTGCAGGGTAGCTGGAGGCAGCTCCAGTGTGTCTCCTCTCTGTAACGTGCCACAGTTGGTGGATTCCTGACAGCATAACCCAATAAGGCATTACACACATATTTTATGACATCATCAGGGATGCATTTGTTCTTGTGTGGGCAAAATACTTGGGGCAAACTCTTCAAAGGTATCTCCTACTGCAAGTCCTGCTTTGGAGCCTGTCTGCAGAAGCTGTTGGGAGTTGTGCTTTAATGAACATTAAGGTTGAGTCCATTGCAGTAAATGAAGCATTATGGAGATAATTGTCTTGTACAGCCCAAGCCCACAATCTCATACTTTCTTATTCTCCACAGAATGGTGACTGTATTATCTTCCAGGAGTGGTCCCTGACCAGAGCTAACTCATGGTGCATGGGATTGGTTTTGGGAAAGAGCCTGCAGCCAAAATAATGGTTTAGGCTGTTCTAACTTGGTAAAACCACATCTTTTGTGTTTCAGACTGGGCATCTTAGAACACTGGGTCCTTTGGACCTTAATCCTTCCGTACCAGAGATCCTTCTCTTCTCTCAATACTTCTCCACACAGGACATGTTCAGCTTTCTATTCACTCTCCTCTTTGTCTCTCAGTTCCCAGTCCTGTTTGCTGCCTGAGGCAACCAACTTTGCTACAGGTGACGAAACTACATTACGATATCAAAATAGGAATAAGTGTGCATGAGAACCTAATAAAATAAATACAAAGATGTCAAAATTTTATCAAAAAGAGACATTTCAGATAATTCTCAGGCATTGCCACATTAAAACAGATGATACTATGGAACAGCCTGAATACACAATGTGATCCTTGCTTTACATTGGTATTAAGTGAATTAAGAGCAATTGCAATTAAATGCTTCTGGAGACAGTAGGTGACAGGATTGCTGTTTGGACTGAGATGCTGCCTGCAGAATGTCTCCTAACCGCACAGTTTTACTGGAATCAAAATTGTGAAGTGTCTTCAAAGGCACTTAAAAAACATTGTAAAATGTATTTGTAATTGGTCAAATTGCTGTTTCTGCATCTGCAATGGCTTCTTTTGGCTTCTAGTCCTCTAAATGTAGATCCAGTACTGAACTACACAAACCTTAAGACCATGCAGTACCCTAGTGCATTTTGCATTTAGGGTTCCTATGCACCAAGTCAGGACAAATACTTTCCTACAACAGGTTAAAGCTCTTCTGGTGGTACAGTGTGTTTTGAGATGCTTGGCTAGGCAGCACCCATTTATGAGAACAGTTCAAGACAGACACGTCTTATTCCAAGCTGTGAAGACCAGATGTGCACATAATTAAGGCCTGGTCCTGAAAGCCTGATGCTGGAAGGAATTACTGACATGGCCTGAGCTGCTTTTGCAGGCTCTCAGAGGAGTCTTGCAGAGACAGTGCAGGCCATAAGCCTTCAAAATAGTTAATGTTTCTGCTTTGTGAAGCAGCAGAATAATGAGGTTCTGATCTAATGCACCTGTACCGACTTCTTCAGAAATCATGGCTGGTTTATCAAAGGATGTGTGTGCTCTATAATGCAAAAACACATCTAAGACAAAACCAAACAGTCCCAAACTACTGTTCACTTTTAATCCCTTCTAAGCCTTAACATTTTCTAGAGAGCAACCAAGTCTCCCTGAACCCATCTATCTGTGGCACTGGAGAAAAATTAAAAAGCCTTTTACAGCAGTAAAGGCTGATCTATGCCACAATCTGCATTCATACTCCAAGCAACTCATTCATGCCTCGTCAGACCACGTCACCTCAAGGTTAATGTATTCAAAGTTGACCTGACTTCTCCTGCCACTCTTTCTTTTCTATTCCTACTAGAATTCTAGTAAGTCCACACGAGCCTGCAGTGCAGGCAGTCTCTCCTCAGAAAGAAAGAAATTTGGGAAAGTGGAAAGAATCAGGAAAGTTGGATGAACAATTAAGCGTGTGAATTCAAGAGCTCGCTTCAAGACAGTGGAATAGCTTTCTTAAAATGCTGGAGAATTTCAGAAAATAAAGAGATGTCACTAGCAAGGTTTCGTAGCAGGCTGTAAAACTAGACTTTCAAAGGAAGGTGAGCATAATTGTATGTGAATGTGATTATGTGCCAATGAAACACAGTCTGCATCCTGGGGTTAATATACGTGCATAATTATGCGCCTAACCTGTCACGGAGCTATCACATTTATTTCTCACATTCACAAGGTCTTTCTGTGTATAAAACCAGACACTCACAAATCTCTGCCAAATGCAGCTTCCATTATAAATCAGGCCCTGAGCAAAGAGGTTTGTAACCAACAACTTAAAGCTCACAAATTCATTCCACAGTGGCTAATAAGGTTCCCCCCTTCCACTACCAGCAGTGCAAACTTCCCCAAGCACAAACAGGGAGAAGGGGAGTGCTGAGGCCACAGCTCTCAAATGCAGAGCACTGGCTGGGCTTGGCCAGCTGCTGAGGAAGAAACCCATAATGAAGCCTCTGTGCAACAGCTCCTAGGAACAGCACCACATATTTTCCCCAGGCTTTAGCAGCCAAATAATGACTGTCTCGAATGCGACAGCAGAAAAGCTTTATCTGCTGAGTGACCATGCCAAAGATTACAGCTTAATTGTAGCATTATTATGTTCTTTCCCACACCCCCACAATATCCCATATTGCTTTCTGGCTGCAGTGAGGTAATTAGACCATGATTACTGCATACTTTAGAGCATATAGAAATGAAAGCTGTCTTTGTGTTTTCCAGCTCTGACAAAACTACTCCTGATAGCTTTGCTTTTCCTGGAACTAGATGCTCTTTCATATTAAACAAGGCCTGTTTATAATTTCACTTTGCTGTTTATGTAATTCTACCATGCCAAATCCCCTTTCAGTTTTTGCAGTGCAACCACATTTCAAGCAACCCTTTTGCAATCTCAGGTAATAATAATGGAAACTGAGAAATTCCGCCTAGCTTAGGAAGTAGGCACACACAGAATTCGTCTCAGTCATCTGACTAAAAAGACCTCTAAAATGCATGGCAATTGTAGTTGTTCTCAAACTGGTGCTTGAATCAGACCTACAAAACACAACAAACAGATGGTACTTTTCCAGACGCTACTTCCAATTTCCAAAGGACCCCAAGTGTATAAAATTACTAAAGATTGCAAAATATGCAGCAGCAAAACACAATGCTTTGATTGTCCCCAATGAAATATTGCTCTTTTTTATTCCAAAAAAAAAAAAAAACAAAAAAAAAAAGAGACTTCTACTTAGAATGAGATAATGAGATTCCACTTCTGTATGTTTACATTTCTAAAACCTGGCTTTGGTTTACTCAGGTGCTATCTACAGGATCCCACCTGTGAGATCTCACCTCCGTTCCCATCACAGAAGACTAAATGACTTCTACGAATACTAAACTTTCATATTGCTCAAATTTTATTACTTATAGTGAGAATAACTCTACCTAAAATGAGAAATAAAAAAAATGTCTTGTAGCCAACTGTCAGGATGCTACAGCCTTTTAATATGCCTTGAGTGAGATGCACCCCCAAAATGAAGCACATGAAGATCATCCCAATTTTTTAAAAAAAATCAATCAAAATAATTTTAAATCTAAACAGTCCAGATTACTGAGTGCCAATGCTATCAAAAAATCTATGGATATAAATGTCTGGAAGACAGGAGTGTTCCAGGGAAGCTAAGTGATGGTCCTTGGAGGTAGAATACAAATTAAATCAGAAGGGCCTCTTATACTTAATATTAAGTAATCTTGAAACAATAGGAATTGAGAATTGAGCTGTGTGATATCCCACAGCAAGAGAGACAGCAGTGATTGAACCTGGTGACAAATCAATTTAAAGAAAACAGAAGTCACCTTATAATGGGCTTTGTATAGGTGTAAAGTTATTTCAAGCCCAAATTTCATTTCACCTTAATTTATCCAATAAAATAATTTTTAACCTTTTAGCATTTGTATCTCATTGCGAATGTCAGCTTTTCTTAAGTATTTGGTGCATATATGCAGAGCCTTCTTCATTGCTGGAGATGGCCCCTGTCTTGAAGAGTTTACTTTTTGTCAAGACCAAGACAGCACATGAGAGAAGCCCTGTCTAAATAACTTCCTCTTCATGAAAAAAATGTCTAAGACAAAGAAGGATTTGGTGGGTTTTGAAGAGTTCTTTCAACTTATCCAGATACCTGGTGTCCCCACTCAGTGCCACTTCTCCGTGATCTTTCTCAGAGTTGGAAATACAGCCATGTGCCCCTTGAGGGAAGCTGCCACCTTAACTTCAATCTTGTAAAAATAATCTAAACTGGCTGCCTGTATGCTCTGCATGATCAGTAAAGACTCACTTCTTCCTGTGGGGAGAGGAGTACCTTCAAAGTTAGCTGTGAAGGTCATTCCTCATCTCTGACAGACCAGTGACCTTTCAGACACCTGGAATTAGGAGAGGAGATATCTATAAATCATGGACAAAATCAGGGGAGGTTAATGTGTGCTGACCCACTGGGAAGGGCCTCAGAGGCACTCCTCTGAGCTGACCTCCTTGGCTGACCCATCAGAGCAGACAGTGTGGCTAAGTAAGCTTTTGGGCAGCGGGAGCAGACAGACCACACCTCTTCACAGCCTCATGCTGTGGCACAATTTCATTGCAATTTCTCCCCGAGACCAACATAATGCCATCGTTCTGCCTTTTCAATTGGAAGCAGAGCTGAGGTAAATGAAAACATCACTTGCTTTTGACAGTCCAGAATATCCTGTGGATTCACCTCCCTGTGAGCCACAGGCAGTGTCCTGATTGGCACCTGAAGCAGCATGGAGCAGGGAGGCAAAACAAACCCAACTCTGACCTGCCTCCCACACCAATATTGTGACACACATTCATTTTATCCACCTTCTCTCCTGCTCTGGAGAGGGAAATATAAAACCCTGGGCTTGACCCCAAAGACCTAGGCAGTGGAATCTAATCATGAGTCCTGCAGGAATGATCTACGAGCTGGGTACCACCCCCCTCAACACACCCAAACCCCTTACTGCCTCATCCTGACACACAGCAAATACAATTATGAGATCTAATCAACTGCAACTAATGTAATTCTGAAAGTCTTCACAGCTAATGAAAACCAGGTCTTTCCCTTCTCGATTTAATTGAGATGTTTGGCTCACACACCGTGGAAAAGAAACCCTCCATAAAGCTATGTATGAATATTGCATTTACATATCCAGCCTGTCACACTATTGGGCTCTTTTTCCTGACTGTTGGATATTACAAGGACTGTAGGAAACTATCTGTGAAGGGAAATGGACTTCAGAAAATAAATACTTTCTCATGTTGTTTCAAGGGAAATCTCCAGTCTAAATGTCATCTACTAACTATCACTTTGTAGCCTGAACTTCGCATAAAAAAGCATTTCCTTAACATGAATAAATCATGATCCCTAGTAAAAATACCCTCCTCTTGCATTAAAGCAAGAATCAGAAGACAGAATTTGGCCTATAGCTTGTAAACTCAAATTTTTTGAATAACAAATGACTAAAGAAAATCCCTTTTCCCCCCTTCCTCCAGTGTGTTCTTCTTGTTGCCTATTGGCATCGGTTTTTCTGCAGTTTAAGCATCACCAATGCTTCGAGACTTCCCTGCCTCTGTGCTTTCCTGTGTTATCATTAGCATTATTTTCACAGGAAGCTCTACAATATGGGCAGCACTGCAGCGAGAAAGATAAATACATCAGGCCTCCTGCAATAAGTTTTGCTACCACCTTGAGTTACAAGCTGCCAAAGCACGATGACAGAGAAGCAATTGCTGGTAGGCAGGACAAGCAGAGCATCACATCACTTCATGCAATCAATAACCAGCTGAGCTTTGCTTCTTCCAGGTTTCTCTCCTGTGCTGACCCAAATCATTACTTTTTCTCCATAGAACTTAGTCTTGTTAAGGTTTTGAAAGAGAAGACTGGGATTTGATGAAAGCCTGTCAGGCACAGGATAACTGCTCTCCAGGGACAGGAGAGACAGTCAAGACAGACCAGGTAAGAACAGTCCTTCACCAGTGATGTATGAGGGAGGAGCAGATAGCAAGCTCCCAACCTGAGTACGACTGAGCAGCAGTAAGCACATGTCGTTCCCACAGCAGCTCAGAAGGGTCTTCCAGCTGTGCAGATGTGACCACAGCAGGCACTGGAGGCTGGGCCCACATCCACGTGAGTGCTCACCACAAAAGCAGATCCTGCCTCTGCTCCTGCATGGCCAGGAAGCCTCCACCTCTGTTATCCTGCCTTCTCTTGGCACCTTTACCCACCCTCTGTAACCCACTGGAACTCATTCTTCCTTCCACAACTGCCTCCTCCTCCTTTCCAAAGACTACATCAGTGTTGCCACAGTGCCACAGCTCCACGAGCTGCCATCAGCTCTGCACCCACCTTGAGGCTCGGTGCTTCTAGCAGAGCACAACCACCCTGACTATTCACTGAGTATTTCCCACCCTGGGCAGCTTTTTTGGTTTATCACTTCTCCTTTGGATTATTTTTCTGTAATAATGTACCAATCAAACACCCACGCAAACTCTTTTTAAAACTACCAGTACTGATAACAACATGTATTGATTACTTTGGTTATGGCCTATTAGTATCAGGATGCCCAAGTGGTGAAGAAAGGGCATGTCAGAAACACAAAGAGAAATATATGAAAACATTCTCTCACAGAGAGAATGGAATGACAGGAATTAGGCAATAGAAGAGCTCCCCTGAAATGTGTTAAATAGCCTTAAGCACTATATCAGACACAAACATACACGACAATGAGTAGTCAGCTGAAGAACATAGACAGCTACAATACATCTCATCCCACTCAGCAATTTCAACAGCTACTTATTTTTTTACAATTTATCATTACACCACTGTTATAACACCCTGTTCAGGTTCCATTTTCCTGAGCCAAGGAATTTGGATTTCATCTGCTTTATTCTTTGAGAAATGTACCCTGCTCAGGCCTCTTGTAATACCTCCTGAACATGGTTCATTTTAAAGGATAACCTAATGCTATACGGTGAAAAAAGGGTGAAAAAAGCTTTTTCATCCTTTTTCATCACTTTGGGACATAATTATATTGCAAAGCAATCAGATTCTGCAGAAGGAAACAGTTTTCAAAGAAAACATTTGTAAGTCAAGAGAGTGACCATTAGTTATTGAAAGCTGAAGCATTTACAGGTTGATTTGATGGCAATGACAGTAAATTAGTTTTTCCTTTTGTTGAAAATTTTTCTGGACTGCAATGAACACCTGGCAAACTGCCTGAAGAGCAAAGGTCATCTAGCTCTGCATTTACTTAGATTCAATATCAAATTTATGTGCTACTTTCAGAAAAAAACAACCATGTCATCCTATTAGAGAGTCCTTTTCGAATTTTCAGCTGACTTGAAACATATGATTGCAGACATTAGTTTGAGGCAGCTGCTAAACTACATGCTTTGCTATGTATTTCCTTGAGTTATTCAACCAACAGAAGAATTGCACGACTTAATTCATCTGGAAGAAAGCAAAAACAACAGAAAGACTCATCACGCTACCCCAGTTTCACAAGTATAAAAATAGCAGAAGGTGCTAACAGATATTATGTGGGTAAGAATGAGAACTAGATTGGTGTTGGAGTATTTATTCTTAGAAAATCCCTCCTTTTGGAATTGTTACAGGCATGCACTGACCCAAATAGATCATGGCTCCTATCATTCCTTAGTGCATGTGAACAGATAAAATGCTGACATGCAGCAAAAAGGTTTAGGGCAGAAAAAAGCAAGCACAATCTGCACGGAAACTGCCAAAAAAAGAAAAAGCACAGCAGCTGGTACCCAACTGCTAATAGGCAAAGACAGCACTGCTGGCAAACGCAGGTGAAGCGAAGGAAAGGAAAAGGCAAAATGATGTTGGGCAATGATGTTGGCCCAAAGAGATGGAGAAAACAAGCCAGTTCCCATAGGGTGCCTACTGCTGTCTCAAAAGGACAGTCATTTCAGCCATTTCAGGATGCACAATTTATTCCACTGGGCTGGTGCTGCCCAGTGATCAAGCCTCAAGGCCACTGATGTCCCTCTGGTGCAGTTTTCTCACTTGGTTTGATTGCCCAGTGGCCCTTTTGTGGCTATGCAGATAAGGCAGGACTACTGGGAGACCACAGATCAAATCCACAGTGTGTCTCACCAGCTGAGTTACAGAGCACAGCACGGCAGTAACACGTGCAGAACTAGTTTTCTCTCCTTCCTTACTCAGCCCTTCCACATTTCTTTTTATTTTCTCCCAACACAGTCCCAGGCAGGCTCAGTGAGATGTCACGCTTGTGACAGGATGAGTGGGAGCCAGCCACCCATCGTGAGGTGCGTGAGATGCCCAAGCCTGTCTGTGTGTGAGTGACGTGTCTGAGCCTCCTGTGTTTCCAGGGGTACCAGGCAAGGGAACCTCACAAAGGATGCAGATAACCAGCCCAGGGGGATGCCATTTAGTTGCCTAAACACTGGCAGCTAGAAACACCTGAGCTGCCTAAAGGTATCCAGGAAGTATGGATGTTTATGTAGATGTGTCCACAGAGATGAACTGATGCCTCAGGTTTTAGCTTTTATATTTTTCAGATTCTGTACTGCTTTAGTGTGTAATTCTGAGCTTCATATTAGGGGATGCTAAGCTCTCTTCACAGAGTAAGCAGACAAAGCAATTCCTTCTCTAGCTGGGGACCAAGGACAAATGATCCAAATTTCAGCTCAAGAGCATAAACAACGGTGGACTGAAGAGAGAAAAACAAGAAGGATGGGGCCTCATGGGCTAAAACTATAATTGGACAATTAACTCCAATATGCAAATGGACCAGAACTTATTAAAGTGAGAGACCTCGTGACCAGTCATCCATTTTTGTAACCATTTTGGGTTCGTCTTGGGTGTGGCCCTGGCTGGGCTCTCATGCTGCCCAAGGTGTGTCCATTGAGGCTTTCTAGTAAATACCTACTTCATTCTTTAACTCCGTCTAGCCTCTGTTCTAGGTCAGAACACAAGGCATCAGAACAACTTGACGCATGAACTCCAGGAGATTTGTATCCTTCTGGAGTGGCAGATGGAGGCCAAAGGACACAGTTTATGGCATTTCAAACACCATTCCCTGCCCTCTCTTTAGGCAGATGAAACCTGCACCTGGATGAGGTCAGCAGACATGGCACAGGACCAACTCTCATGCTTCTCAAATAGCTATTAAGAAACTGTGAAAAATGTACCAGGGCACCTCAAATGGCACCAGCTGCTTCTGCACAAGCAGTTGAAGGGGACTCTGATTGCCACTGACTATAATCTGAAGGTGCCCTCAGATACTTGCCTGAATTTAGGAGTATTCAGTTGCATTTGAATCTCACACCAGTAATGCTATGCTTTACTATTACACAGGTACAAACATCTTCCTCTAAAATCATTTCGTACACAGAGCTGAACGCTCTTAGCACTAAATCCTTCTCAGAAAGCCACAAGGATTTATGCAGGGATGAAACATTTTAGTCTAATATCAGGAAAACACTTTTCTCCAAGTAAAACAATGCCAGAGCATCATACTCATTCCAGCTGGCAGGACACAAAATTAATGTCCAGACTTCCAGAAACGTTCACTATCACAGATCCTGTAATGTTTAATTATCTCATGGTGCTTAGGACTTTGGGCAGAAAAGAAGAGAAGCAAATAAAACAACACAAATTTAGTCATCATATGAATATTTAAGACGCCTCTGTTGGAGCATCAATGTGTGGGCTCATATCAACATTGTGTTTAATGTCCCTGTGCAGCTACTGAACACATGTATAAGCATAAATTAGCAAACAACTATCAAAAGACCTCTATTCAGGCAAAAAAAAAATCCTTTCCCTTTATGGACATTTTTAAATAAAGTGTTCTTTTTTTGTGTAATTTTTCCCCATTAAAATTTTATGTTACTGCAAAGAGATAGAAGGCAGGGAACTTCTGGCCCAATTTTGTTCCCAATTGCTCTTGTATAGTAACTGGAGGCAGAATTCTGTTCTCTCTGTAGAATTAAGTACAACTGTAGATTTCCTTTTATTTAATGCAACATTAACATACAGATATACAGACTCAAATATTAAAACTACATTACAGGCAACACTTCTCCAATTAGCTCATATAAAAGTAGAATAAATAATTAAGCCTCTTACTATCCAGTTAAAGAGACCAGCAACATTTCTAAAGTTACAAGAAAATGCAGAGATGTTAAAAAAAAAAAAATATTTCTGCTGCAACAGGAAGTTTCCAGGAATCTCAAAAATTTGAAGTCCAGCCATGGACTTCTTTTGTAGGCTGCTCTTGCTTTGTCTTTAATCCTGGTGTGCTGTTACTAATAAAATAGCTAAGTGTCCTGCAGTTAGTGTTGAGGACTAGTTACTATTTTCTGGAAGTAAGTTGCAACTGAAAATGTCAGCCTTCAAAGTAAATCTGCGGAGATCGAGTCTCTTCCCAGAGTAAATCTATTACACGCCAGTAAATAGATGAGATATAAATAAAGCAGGAGCTCTGCAGAGTGTAAATCAGGCATTGCCACCATATTAAGAGGTTTATGGCAATGTTACTTAGTAGTATTTGTTTTAAAGTCTCAGCAGGCTTGTCCTGCTGAACATTTTGTGTAAAACCATCTGCCGAACAGACAGAATCGATCACTGAGTATGTCCTGCTTGGTTTGTAAATTTACCTACTGTGACTAAATACATAACTCATTATTAGAAACAGTCAGACCTGGTCTTTCCTGAGGGTAAACTAATGTTTCTCATCATCCTTAAAAAAACAACACGCAACGTGAGATAAGGAATCAGCAAAGCATTTAAATAAGAGCTGTTATTTGAAAGACTGACTCCCGTGGCCTGAATTAACATGCAAACGTGGACTCCCAATCATCTTCAGAAGATAATTATTATTCATAATTGGCACTTTAAAGCATTTTCTCGGAGCTGTGCAAATATTGACTAATTAGCCACAGCAGAATCCTGTATGGTAGGCAAGCAGGTATCCTAATCCTCTTTTTATCTGAGTGAATTGCTGGGGAATAAAACCCCAACCCTCACCTGCTGCAGGGGATGAGAAGATGGGGAGGTTTCCTGCCCCATTCCCTTCGCCCAGACCACACTGCTCCCACCACAGACATTTTTTCTCATCTAGAGAGGGGATGAGATGAGCTCTATACTAGCAGAGCTCTGGAAATAGTGGACAAACCTCAGTTCATTAACTAAAGTCCTGTCAAGCAAAAGGTCTAGATATTCAAATGTCAAAAGAAAGCCTGAGGATTTCATACAAGTACATGGAATATTTAAAAGAGGATGGTAGTCTCTTCTGCTGAGGAACACTTAAACAATGATGCACTGCACAATTATGGCTTATTCCTGGAAATAAAATATTACACTGGTACTTGTAATTAAACAGTAGCAAAAGAGTATCTTACTCTATACGTATGGAGTAAGACACTTCTTTCCTTAAAATTCAGAGAAATCTTATTATTCACTGCATGCCCAAGATTAGGCTGAAGAAAGTGTGGTGTCCTGTTAGAGCCTCCAAGAGGCTCTACCTTCACCATGCAATACAGTGCAGCAGGCAAACAACATCTTCAAGATGGGTCTAAAAATGGACTGAAGATCCTCGGAGGCCACAGCAGCTAGAAATGAATACTGAACACGTCCTCTATTAAATCCAGCTCTTTAATTAAACTGCCTGTAGGAAAGCAATGATTAGTCATTAGTGTCTCAGGTTTTTTGGTTTAAACCAGCAAACACTAATGATGGCTTTATTCTAGAGCTTTGTTACGAATCACCACATTCAGGGGAACAAACAGGTCTTTTCCAAATAACTGTATTATTACAACCTTGCAAAGTACACAAGATATGCAAAAAGAACCATTTTTATTTGGTGTAATCCTGCTTTGTCTATTGAAATAATTGGTCATATGTTGTGTCTAATTTCAGTCACAATCTCTTTAGGGCAAAGATTGTGTCCCTGTGGTTTTGTAAAGCCTCATTCACAGTTATAATGGTGTATAAATTAAATAAATAACGAGAAATTATGAACTGTGGGAATTTATTCAGCATTTATAAGGAATTCACAAGTGAGGATTAACATTTTATTAAAATGGATTTTTTTAAAAGATCTTCCAGAGATCTGGTTCTCTCCTCTGTTTTAGAAATTGGGAGATGCCTTTCAACTGCAGCAACTATTTAGGTAAGAATAATAACAGGAAAAACCAGGTTACTGTGGTGACTGGTTGAATAATAAATCCAGGGTTATTCCACTCTGAAGCTAATTCTTCTACATGGTTCATGTATAACAGTTTCTGAGACAAGCAGGTTTTCATCCATGGTAAAGAGCATTAAGATGATGGTATTTTAACTACGGCATTAATTATCTACTCTGAGCAAGGCTAGACAAAACAAACAGTAGGAATAGAACAGAACTGGATGCCTTAGTGAGCAAAATTCATTTCAAAATGCCCAAACCAGAAGAGTACAGATTAGGTGGCTTGGGCTGCAATATGATAAAAAAGGTTTCTGTGCTCAGATGGTTTGGAGAATTGTGAAACAGTTAAAAATTAATCTTTTATACATTTGGCACTCCTAGCCACTCATCCCACATGAGTCCCCTAAATGCTGGAGCAGGGGCTGGAGGGTCATGGCCACAGCAAGAAACACACTCAGTAGTAACAAGCCAGTCCTAAGCCAATGCAAGTCTTGTGCTAAAGCTCTGTATGCTACAACACTTTTTGTGTGTGTGTGTGTGTGTGTGTGTGTGCGTACACTCATTTTTTTTCCTTTTCAGGAGGACAAAAAGGGGGGGAAGGCAAGAATTTTTATCTCAATAAAGAAGTATGTTCATGCAAAGAAGCATTCAGCTTGCTCTGAGGGTTCAATGAGCAGCTCAAAGGACCTTGGGAGGCTGCTGGGCTCCCACACCTGGATCTGGCAAGTGTGACCTGGGTCTGTAATAAATGACAAACACCAGAGTGAGTGCCTCTTTCCAGGTACCTAGTGTACACTGCAGTAGGTAAAACACCACAATAAAGTGAAATAAGTCAGCTGTGTTATTAGAAATGTTAACTGTTCTGGCTGGCCTTTTGCCCTAAGACCCTCAACTTCACAAGCCTGTAAGGTGAGAGGTCTGGTCCCCACAGCCTGAGCATGCAATTGTAGATGGACACGCCCCATCCTTCAAGATGCCAGCCCAAACTCATCAAATGCATCATTTTTCTCATTTTTCTTTTTGGTTAAAAGAACTAAAACCTGCAAAGGGAACAGTATATGAAGTCAGCTCTGTACACGAAGATGGAAAATACACTGATTTGCACAGAGTTAATAACATGCCCTAAAATGGCCATTCACCCTCAAAAGACATTAGCATGTAATAGCAGCTGCTTATCCTCTGAGTGCAGACGAATATTGGAAAGTGGTGCTGAGAGGCTTTGTCCTAGAATTACATGTCACCAGTTTAAACATGATGTGTGGAAATTATTTTAATTGCCCACATTAGTCCAAGGCTGAAATGGTCTGGTATTGTTAGGAGTGGTGCAAATGTCTTTCTCTGGTCAGGGTGTTGTTTGAGAAGAACATGTACATACCTGAATGTCTAGAAAGCCTCATCACAACACGAAACTAAAAAATACAAAAAAATCACCCCAATAAAATAGCTTTGAAAAATCTTAGCTAGTTAATGATATTTTTTTGACTGTCTTATATATAAAGATCCAATTTCTTGCAAGTATGAGCACTGAGAGAGTAAGAACTGTTATTTTAGAAATAAATGTTACAGTTCAAATGTCACAGACCATATTACAGACATTCACAATTGGCTCTGAGATTTCGGAAAAAAAAACTTACAGTGTTATATGAAGGTTGGCAATGATCACAGTGCTAATGACCACGAGAGAAATACGAAATTTTTTTTTGAGCATCATTATCTAGTGGCCTTGAGTGCTAATCAAAACAAGGACTATAATGCCTGCTTTAATGGGGTTTGTCTCAGTAATGCTCCTAAATGGAATAAACTATATTAAATCCAGACAAGCTACAAAGAGAGACAAATGGCAAAACAATACACTGAAAACATAAAGATTCTTTAATCTATTATTAACTGAGTTACCATCCATGACAGTCACAGTTAACTGTGGTTTTGTAATCCATTTGCCGAAATGTACAACTAGAATAGAAATGTTGTTTTCCTTCTGTTTAAAACAACAGACTAAATAAGGCCCAAATCAACCCACAAAATGGCCTAGCAAAGACTGTATGTAGACAGGCTGCACGTCTATTTTCTCCTTCAAAATTCAGGACAGCAGCTCCTCTGGAGTTTTTTCTCAAAGTAGAGGGAATCTGACCCCACTGAGGAAGAGGCAGTCCTGCACATAGGCTGAGCCTCTGTGCACCACAAGAAGGATGCCCTGGGAAGACAAAGGGCCCCACACTCGCCCTCACTGACCCAGTGCTGCAGGGACAGACACTAACAGATATCCACAGGTTTTGGGTCATCCTCCTAATGTTCACAGAAGAGGCACTGAATGCCAGGAAGATGAATTCATCGCCATCCTCCTCCTCCTCCTCTGCCTTGCTCCTTTGGCCTTGCTCATCCCTCCTCTGCATACGCTGACCAAATGCACAGACGTGCTGAATTTCTTCAGCTCGACACCTCAGAGGATCAGTCACATCTGACTTCCTCAAAAGCAAGCAAATATGTTTTCTGATGCATCTGTTTTGCTGTATTTCTCTGCGATGGGAGGATGCATAGCAGCTGAGGGGGAATGCAGATTATAGCATTTTGGGCAGATCCTTCAGGAAGAGGTGATGATTTACTGATAAAATGACAGCCAAGGTATAGAGGTAGTGACACTTTCATGTTCATTTAGATGCAAGAGTGAAATATTTCCAGGAGTCCAGTTTTAAATGGATGGATTAGCTCTTTGTTCGTGGTGTACATAAAATGTAGGATTATGCATCTTATCTTGAAGAAATTTTCAATAAAGGTCTTTACAAACTGAAGCTGTAGCTTAAAAATTCATTCTGTAATTAATGAGTTCCCCCCAGTATTACAGAGAAAAAATTCCTATGGTTTTATTGCTTTTGTAAAATGCTTGTTCTCCAGCTCTGAAGGGACTGTGAAAGGTCAGAGGTGTTGAACATACATGATTTACAAAGTCCTCTGGGATGAGATGTGCTGTGTAAACATAAAATATTATTAGAGCATACTCTCTTTAATTCACATACACTGAAATGGAATTGGCTGTGCCACAAGAGCAAAACTGAGAACCCAAGTCAGCCTGATGACAGCAGATTGTCCAAGGCTACTGACAGTCCAAACAGCAGAAGGATAAATTCATTTCACAGCCATATTTACCTAATGCTGAAAGTTACTGCTGTTCATCTGGAACTGGTTATATGTAGATGTGAATGTGAAGACTGTGTTACACAGAAATGACTGTACAGGCAAAGAGGGTGGACTTCTCTGTACCATGATGAAAGAGGGGCTTCTGACAAAGCTGCAGGCACGGGAACAGCCCATGTAGCCCATCCACCTTCTGCAGAAACTGCCTCACACAAGTCTGTTCTCAAGTGTATGCCACAGATGCCTAGGATGCCATGGTCCTCATGTGCTTTGTGAAGTCACACTCAGATGGCACTTCCAGCCTCAAAATATGCATCCTATTTACCCCGGCTTTGACAGAGGCTTCCAAGTTTCCCCTTGCAGATGTGAACCTTGAGATTTGTTCACCTCCAGTTATGTCTATCCAAAGAGGCTTCCTAAAAAACAGTCTCTCAGAGAAGTGGGCTGGCATGAGCTGAGCTGGACAAGCAGTCCCATTCTCTCTCAGGGAAGCATAAACTATACTTTCAACCCACTTTTTGGGATTGATTCCAATTTCTCTTTTCCTTCTATCCACAACAGTCTATACTTTAATACTGCAATAAGTAATCAGTTTGAAGTAGATTTCAAAATATTTTAACAGCTGGAGCAATGACATTCTTACTTGACTTTACTGTAAATGGAAAAATTCCCATTCCCCCCTCAAAGACAGAGATTGCAGATCATATTCTGAATTATTTTCAAAAGCTTGGCCAAAAGATATCATCAGCACAGTCTGTTCCTCTTCGCATTATTATTCCCACTCTCACAGATTCTTTTATCTAACTCCCTTCTGCCCCAAAGTTTACAATCTCCTTCCAAAAATTTTTAACTGCACTTCCTTTCTCATAAATTCCCTCTCTCTCATCAGCTTTCAAATAATATGACTTTATTTTAGAAAGATGATGCTGTGAATTCAGCACTACAGAGAAATATGTTCCTACCTTTTTTCCTGTGCTTAAACACAGAATCTAATTTTAAATACTTTTTTTTAAAGGCACAATACAGCCAAAACATATGAGCTTCCTGCCCATAAAGGAAAAAATGAAGTTCTTACTTTTGACTGTATTAATGCTTTCTCATGAAAATTGGTACATTTATCTGGGAGATAAAGGAGATTTGGATTATCTGTATTCAAAAGAATAATTAAAAGAAGTTATTGCACAAAATTATTAGATTTTCTAGCAACACAAGTTTGATTCTGTGATAATGCTAAAGTTATTCTCATCTCTTCAGAACACTTCTCATCCATATAAGAAGGTCTCTTAATTTCCTCTGTCCTGAAAAAAGCCATTGATGACGTTTAATATTTGATTTCTTCTACTTTCTTTAGATAATTTAATAGATAGGTCTGCTCATTTGGCTATAGCTAAATTGCTGTAGTAGTGGCAGACAATGACACTTTTAAGGCTACACTATACATGATTAATCTTTGCTTCCCTCATTTATCATCTGGGGGCTACCCTTCCTGTTTGTCTTTTCCTTGTGTTTTCAGTTCTCCTTTCCTATAAAAGAGAACAATAATCATTATGGGTTTTTAACCTAGGGAATGACATTTTTAGCTCTGAGGCCTATGTGTAAATGTAAATTTCCAGCTGTTATAACAAAGAAATAGCAAATGTGAGGCAGATGTCAATATATTATCCATTGTTGGTAATACAAGCAAAAATCAACCTTGAAAAATGCCCCGGTTATTCCAGGAATGAAAGCTTACTCGCTTGGGCATTTACATGTACCTGTGCTTTCAGAAATAAGGTCTAACTAATTTCTTGCAATCCATGGAGTCTAGACAAATCCTCTGTGTTGTTTCTTCCTCTTCTGATACTAACAACTCAAAGGCTAGAACATACAGCCAATTAAATAATCTCCAGATGTTTCTTCTGCTTAGCAATCTGATGAACCTAAAGACCATTTACTGCACAATGAAGTCAAGTGGAATCTGGGAGGATTCTGGATCCCATGCTGTTTTTCAGGACCAATTTCAGTACCAAAAGTTAAAGCACGTGTTACATTTCTATCAAGCACCACTTGAACATAAGTCTTCACACACTTACGAAACCAGTTCAGGCAGAACTGATGAGCAACCACTCTGAGCTCCCTAAGAACTCTGCTTTCCTTTGAATCCACCAGCTGAAAAACCACAGCACAGCTGTGAATGCTATAAGGTGCTTCTTACTGAATCTAATATATTTGTTGCTTCCACCATCTTCTAACCCTTGAAAACTTCTGAATTTACTGTCCTGGCACGGTGAACACAACTCATAGTCCGTGGCATGGAGGAGCATGGACATTCAGAGCATACTTACAAGTTTAGGTTTCCCACCAGAAAGTCTCCAGCCTTTGTTTAGCCCTCACCACAGCACATCTCTCATCATCTTATCTCTCTCATCTCCCATCATCCTCCCCACAGACCTTGGATCCCCATGAATCCTGAAAAGTCCTTCATTCTAGCATTAATACAGCAGCAACTTCCTAATGCCTGGTGTCAGGCACATTTGTGTTTGTAATTCCTTTCACACTAGGCAATTCATTAAGGGCTCTGTTTTGATTACCAAAATGTGTGAACACAATTTTGTATCTCATCTATACAGGGTCACTCTTATGTCAGCTCATTTCTGACTGTGACAGCCTTTTCCCATCCTAAAGGCAAAACAGTGTTTACATTTGGTTAGTTAAAATATTTACATTACACATTCAAATGATGCATTTTCCCAGTGACAGGGCTCTCCCTGGTATTTCCTCCAGTACCTACTATGCAGCGGAAATGATTAAGATGAATATTCTGGGTGTCTCTAAACAAGCAGATTAAGGAAACATGCAGCACAGCTGCACTATACTAACATTGCCAGACTTTGTAATATGCATGCAGGCTTGGGAACTGCCTAGCATGAAAGCCTGCCTTTTAGGACCCCAGATCAGAAGAGTTCCACATTTCCTCATCAATTCATTTCAAACAGATTCTTCATTTATTGACAAATTATTTGGTGACTCAGTGCATGAGTTAGAGTAAAACACAGGCCCTGGGAGAGGAGGTGAGAATGGTGCTGCTCATTGATCATCAGTCTGCCTGTGGATAAAAGCCTCAAGTGCACCGTGTCTGCAGGGGAATAGAAACGATGGGGACTGCTACCCAGACAGAGAGGAGTGGAGAAGGAAAGGTGACACTAAAGCTGGCAGGGGAAGGCCACGAAGTGACAGTATTTCAGGGAATCAAAAAACACACTGCAGACCCCTGTTTTAATGTAACATTACCGAGCTGAATAAAACACTGCAAGTGATGCTGCACCAAGAGGTCCTCCAGACAGACACACAGCATGAGCCTCTCCCCAAAGGGAGTTTGAGGCTCGTAGCAGAGAAACTGAAATTCAACACCATTTAAGACACATCATCATCTACACAGTAAACTGTTAGTAACATTTATTTGTTACTACCAAACAATGGAGTCTCTCTAAGAATAAATTAGATAGAGCATAGCAACTTCTCACACAGAAACTCTGCAGCAATGCAAAATTAAGAACTTAAAGAACACACCTAAGGTGTATTCCTTACCTTATAACATCATCCACACAGGTCTTCATACAGGCTTTCCCAGTGAGGAAGCAAAAGCTTCTGGGCTGGAAAAATAATGAAACATGGGTTAAGACACCATCTCAAAACCCCTGCCTGTGCTTATATCCATCCCAAACTCTGCCGTATCTTTTTGTTTACAGAAACATATACAATAGACTGAAGTCGACTTCGTAAGCAAAAGCTATTTATTTTAAATTGACCTTGCCCACTTAGTGTCATATACTCTGAAGGAAATGGGGTTATAAAAGTCTCTGTATAAGTGAGGCACATAACATCTAGCAAACAAGTATTATGTGGGATTATTTTGTGTGGGACATGTATTTCCTCCACTTTTTAAAATTAACAGCAAATGAAACTTTGTTTGCCAGTTAAAACCAATCAGATAAAGAAAAGTAACAGGCTCTACACCAGTATAAGGCAGTGTATGCAAAACAGTAAACAACCAATTTCGATTTAACCTAAAAGCCTGCGTGGAGGGAGTGAGCAGGCTCATCACCTGCCCTCCTGGTGCTCAACCAGCCCCACCACCGAGCAGCCTGAGGGATGTGTAGGGATTAGTGGGCAGGATACTCCTGCAGAAAGGAGATGCCAGAAATCCCTGGGCCGAGGGGGCCAGGATAAACACAGATTCTGCATTTTGAGCCAGCAGCTAGCAGCCTCACAGTTTCAATTCAGCACTTGGAAATGTGATTTCCTTTGGCCATCCTCGGGAATACAGAGTTTGCAGCTCCCAGCCTTTGGCTGGCCAGCTCACAAAGCCTCGCCGTTTTTGGCAGAGGGATGTCCAGGATGATGGGCAGCGGCTGCCGCTGTCACTAGCAGGATGTTTTCTGGAGTTTCTCCTACAAGGCAATGTGTTTATTCCTTGAAACAGTTGCTCCCTAAAGATTAAAACTGAACACAAGCACAAAAGCAGCTTGTATCCTCTGGGGCTGCTCTGTGCCATCAGGCAAACTGGAGGTACAAGCTGTGTTCTCCCAAATTACACAGAACAAACGGTGCTGCACTGGCAGAACCGAGTCAAGTTCTTCAGTACACAAACTGCCCTCTCCTCATTTTAACCTCTTCTTAGGAAAAAACCTTTCAAACACCAGTTGTGTTACTAAGAGCTCCAGATTTAGAGTTGTGTGTGGGACCTTCAATGCAGCTGAGCCCATTCACCCCAAAAGCATGTCAACCTGGGAACAAAAAATGAGCAACAGGCACGAGGTTTGTGCTTGTAAGACCATGTTTGTTATCATCCCCAAATAGCAGTGCACACTCTCAAAAACAGACTTAACAACCACAAAGAACAGACAGCAGTATGAACAGCAAACACTCGGACAAAACACATCTTTACTTAGAAACTAAAAAAATAATCATTTAAAACCCACTAAAATAGGATTGAAGTACTGAGAGCACATGAGAAATATTGGCACAACAATGAAAAATCTGTTTGGCACAGTCTTTGTGATCATAGTTATTGCAAGGTGGCTGGAAAAATAAATGCAACAGTGATTTTTCTTTCTGCTGAGATATGTGCAACAAATGTTAATTTTTTTTACAACTGTACAGGAAGCATTGTATTCTAGGAAGTACCTTGAGGGGTGAGGAACTGACTCTGGTAATAAGAAGTATTTACCTTGCCTAATGGCTATATATCAATGTATTTCTATTAGCAGAATTAATTTAATATTGCATATAAATAGTAAATTTTGGCTTAAAGAGTAAGATGGAGAAGGAAACTACATAGTCTTTTCTTCCTCTGATGGGAGCACATACAGATTTTCTTATTACTGGTAATGCAAACTAAGCCCACATAAAGGGGAACAGCCAAACTTCAATAACCCTCAGCAGGATGCCACCATGAAGCTTTATTCTCCTGCGGAGTATAGAGGACTTCGTAACTTTCCTCCCTGTTGTGTCACTCTTATTTTAATAAACAAGCGAACAGCAGCAATGGCCCACTAACTTATGCTACTCTAAAGACAAAAATATTACCTTTGATTAGCAAGGACTCCTCATCCTAGAGCCTCTTTGCATTGTGTAGAAGACACCAGGAGAAGCAGCGCCCTAAAACTCCCTCCGGGCATTAACGCCGCTCTCGGAGCTCCGCAGCCCCGTCCCCGGCCGCTCACCGATTCCGTATGCAGGGCGCGGATCCCACCTTCCCCGGCTGCCAGCGGGCACAGCCTGCCAACAATGCCGCCTCTGTCAACGAGCAGTGCCACAAAGACACGCTCATCCGCAGCCCCGGACCTCTCTTCTCTTCTTCTCCTTCTGGGAGGACAGGGTGATGAGAACGAATGGGAGAGAAATGCTTATGTGTTTATGATCAGCCAAAGCTCCGCTGTGTCCAGGAGTGAGGCAGTGTCAGCGCACGACGGGCGCCTGGAGAGGAGATGGAATCTGCACCGGCAAGAGCACTCCCTGCCTCGCTTCACACATTTTTGTTTCGGATCCGTGGGTGGTTGCATGAGCGAGCAGCCGGAATAGGGGAGGAGTTAGACAAAATGCAATTTAGGACTTGGAAGCCTTGTCTGCCTTTTCGAGAGGAGCACGAAGCGGCGCAGTCTCAGCGCGCTGACAGAGCGGCGTGCCCTTCCCAGCCCGCCTGCTGCCACCTGCCTCTCCAAACTTCCCGGGAAAGCGCCTCTCCCTGCCTGGGCCCGACCCCCGGCACACAGCACAGACACGGCAGCTGCTCTCGGCCCCCCGGTAACCACACTCGAGAGCCTCTGAGCACGCTGTCTGCTCCTGCCCCACAGCATTACCAGTTTAGTTTTCAAGGAGGCACGATGCTTCATGAGCAACTAGAGGATGAGACAATAAATGACATCCTCAGCAGATGTTTACAGCTGCCACTGGGCAGAGGAGGAGACAGCAGCAGCCTAAATCTCAGTTTTCTGCAAAGCTTTCCTTGGAAATCAGAGAGACAAAGCCAAAAGCCCTTTTAAAACCAGATGTCCATAGCTTTCTTGTTTTGAAAGGACTATCAGGTGCATATAGTTCATGCAACTTCAGCTTTGTTTTCCTTCCTATGAGAAAAGGAGAAGTAACATCTGGCTCAAGATGAGACAGTGATGATTCCTGCTAAAACCAATTAAAATATTACAGTTTAACTCAAATATTCACAAGCCAAGCTCTATGAAAGATGCGAGATGTTTCACGTTCCTCCACATTAATCGCAGTTCGGATCTAAAAACATTGCAAGTGAGCAGAGCAGCAAGCCAACATTGTGTTTTCTTCTTGAAGTAAATACCAAGGGACACAAGCCCTTGGGTGCAGCACAGCTATGAACTCATTCCAGTCCTTGATGAACCATCACAGCCTTACAGTATTTTCCCATGCAATTAGTATTAATTGGTGACTTGCTGGCAATCTCCCAGGGGCCCTATCTCACCCTTTTAGCCAGTCCTACCAGATCACCCTTGAGATGATCATCAGGGCTAGGCAGCCATCCTGCTGCCCTGCCTCCCAGGGCTCTTTCTTGCTCTTGTATTTTTGGGGACTTTGGCAAGGGTTATCTTGAGTAACAAGCAATCAAAGATACGCCTCATCCAAATTAATATATTGGAGTTTGTAACGTGAGACAGCAAAGTAAGAGGGTGACTTCTAGAGGGAATTTATATGCACTTTTAAAAAAATATGTTGTTTCAAAGCATTTCACTGAAGCTAAACTCCAAAATAATTTTCAGGAGAACTGAGCAGGAGTGCTCAGTTCAGTGTCTGGATTGAAATAGACCTGTAAAACCCTTCATCTTGCACTCATAATTAAGCTGATATAGGACAGTTGTACATGAGCAATCGTCACTTCTAATTTTATTATTTAATAATAATTCTTAAGGATTTCCTTTTATCTATTAATAAGATAAAATTTGTCTTAAGTGTCTTGTCAAATGGATCTAAGCAGGTTCAAGAGTGCTTTATTTCAGCAGAGCCCCACAACTCCATGGAAATAAATAAAATCAGTTATTCTTTGATTGAACATTGTAAACATCTAGAACATATTTCAGAGTAGCTTCCAGGGGCATTTTCACAGTATGAATCTCTTTTTGCAGCATGACATAAGTAATCTCAAAACTTTAGAAACTGGTCCTGAGGTGGTTATTCAGAGTCAAAAGGATGTCTGAAAAGAGAACTGTGCAGGGGTCAGCCTACAAACACTATTCAAGATCTAGTAAAGGATGCAACATCTAATGGTAAAATACATTAGGAAATGCTTGTGGCCAGAGGCAATTAGAACTGCTTCAACTAAAACCGGTCAAGTATCATCAACAGCCATGTCCAGCAGGCCAGCTTGATTCCTTCTCCTTTTTCTGCTTCTCCAGTCCACATAAATCAGTGGTCCTCGACGTTACTCTTGTCATATCATTTTGTCTTTTACTGTACAACATTTCAAAACCATAACATAATAAATAAGTACCTAAAAATGGTCTGTTTTGGCTTGGAGGTAGTTAAGAACACTAAAGATGGTAATTTCTCTTGGAAATGTTGAGTCTGGAGTGGAGGAGCCTGCCTCCACTGTGCCATCTCACTTCATCTCTAACAAGTTGTACCTTTAGATTTCATGTACTTAGTGTACATAAACTCAAATGTGAAAGCCAAACTCAGTCTTTACACTGGTTGACAGATGTAGAGACATTTATCACTTACATAAAAGTTGTTTATATGACATGGTTTATTGATTTTTTTTCTTTGGAGATACTTCTCTTTCTGAATCTTTGTGATCTTACTCAATTTTCATTTTTTAAAGACCTTACTGTCCTTTTTCCCCCACATCTATGGCAAGCAAAGATCCAGATATTATTTGTCATGGCCCCATGAAAAAACTGAATACTTTCAGATTATTCTCACAAATACTTTAGAAGTACAGAAGAAAACCTCACTTTCACTGGTGTAATTTCCCAGCAATCCCATTAACTTGCAGTATCTTTGGATGCACACCATCAATCTGAGATAGCCCTCACCTCTATCTCACACATGCTTAGCTCTCAAAGTGTGTAATACCACAAGGATATTACTCAGGGCAGCTTAGGTGGCAGAAGATTTCTGTCATTCAATGGAGGGATGGATTAAGGAACCACAGAATAAAAGTTTCAGAGAAGAACTTCTCCATAAAATCATGCAAGAGGAAGGACCACAGCACACATCCTCCAGCAGGGACAGCAAGGTGCCATATGTGTCTTCGGAGATGTAGAAAAACTATTAGATTTCTTAGTATGATGCTATTCTGGAAAATCTGGTTTGCTTACAGGATTTTAAAACACACACATGATCAGACTCCCACTTTACATCTACAGCTAAGAGAAAGAAGGACTCAACATTCAGTTTTCTGAAAACACAAGGCCAAGAGATTCTTTCTCCAAAGATCTAAGCCAAGACTTAGTCACTGCCACTCTAATACCCTGACAGCAAATTCAATCTTTACAAATACAAAGCAAGCATCTTTAAACAAATTATGAATATCTCTGGCCATACAGATAAGACTTACACTTGTAAATTACTTCTCTAAATAGGTGTTATATCAAATCTCCAATGAGTCCAGATAGATGTGTTCAGCCTGCACTAGGTGATAATGAAGCCTGAACCCGAGAGATCTTAGCTAAATTTGGATTGGCTGTTGATGAAAATCAACTTGATATCACTGCTTATCCTAGACTTCCCTCAATTACAGTTTTTCCAGTCAAACTTGTCACTGCTATTCCTTCTTTCCAAGAGCACTACTTTCGTGACAGTTTTATTTGCAGTGTGAGGTGGCATTGGTACATGGACCTCATCAGGTCCTTCTACTTGCCTGAGACAAATGCTGGATCAGACCAGGTCCTCTCCATCTATGGGAGACTAAACACAAGATTACACTTAATCAAGCATCCCCTCTGCCTCTGGCTGGGAGCCTGTCAGAGCTGGCAAGTGCATATCCTACACATGCTGAAGACAAATACACACCAGACTGCCCCCACTGCTAAAAGGTCTGTATTTCATTTTGAGCTATTGATCAAACTGAAGTATTTTACTTGGGCACAGATCATTTGGGTCTACACTCTATTCTCGGCTAAAAGCTCTTTAACTCTTCCCTAACTCAGGTCATGTGGATTTTTAGCTTGGCATAACTTGCACGTGGCCAAAGCCCCTTCTCAGAGCAGTCAAGTCAAAACCTTACAAAGATCTGATGTCTACCAATATAATAATAAGTCTAATATTCTGTACTAAAAGAATGCAAATAATTTTTTCTTAAATAATTTTTCTTGTGGAAGTTGGTTTGCAACATTATAGTACGTATGAACTACTACACATCCAGCAAAGTATTTAAGAATAACTGATGTAATTTGCAAATTTATTTCTCACCTGTCTGATAAGCACTGATAGTGGAACTGAAACTCTCACCTCATCTGAGGTGAAAGCATTTGAGCATGGATCTTTGGTTTCCATTGGTAGTAACCAGAATTTCCAACTGTATTTTCACACATGTACTTGATAGATTTGGGCTTGTTTCCTTCAGACAAGACCAAATGTATTCAATCTGTTACAGTCAAGACTAAATACTTACATATGGCTTCCTAATGTTACTCATTAGGACATAGATGGCTACAAATGTGCTTCCTTCAACTTCAGCTGTCTTTTATTCTTCCCTGCAGCTTGCTCATTTTTGTTAAAAATGAAGAAAGGAATCAAATTACTAAGTTTTCATTTTCCACTCTTCCTAATTTTCAAATTTATGCCATTTATAAGGCCCAACTATTGTATGAGAAGACTTTTTTACACCATTTAACAGAACGAAAATCTTGAAGGAACAAAAATTTTTTTGTTTGTTTGTTTAATCCTCTCCTGCATCCATCCACTTTTCTTATTTTCTACTCCTTAATTAAATTTCAGGTCAAAGATCTTTCTGACTCAAGATATCCAACTGTTTTCAGATTTGGCTAAAAAACTGTGCAAATCCATTTTCCTATATTGTCATATCTAACCAGGAGAAACTCTCATGAATTATTTGAATATATGGACAAGATCTGATTATTGTAATCAAATTGCTAACTCAAATGCACAAAGAAATATATATTTTTTAAAAAAATGTAAAATATTTTTACAGTATGCTCAAAATAATTGATCAGACTATAAGATACTAGTGGGCAGAAGTTCTGGGAATGGAAGTGACACCACTCTAATCAGGAAATCAGCCATGAGAAGATATTTATCTATTTATAAGGGTTTAACTTTGAGATTATAAGTACAAGAAACAAAAAATGACATCCTCATGTCATTTGTTGACAGGCTGTGATAGAGAGAAGCTTTGTCACTACTTCATCACCATCCATGACTACTGTGCATCTCGCCTCCAATGGCTGTCTTGCATTTCTGAGTCCTGATCCTTTCACACCTGTTTGAATTATCCCTGTTTTTCTGCCATGAGTGGTGGCATCCTACTGAACAAAAAGCATACCAAATAAAACTGTTTGTGCTCAGGAAATTGCATTATAAGAAAAGTAATTATTAAGATGTGATTTTCTCTGTGCAAGCATTTGCACAAACGATACAAATCCTCTTACCACAGCCACATAAAAACTGTGGAAATACATTTAGGTATTGCATCAGCGACAAAAGTGTCCACAGCATTTATTTATTCATAAAACAAGGAACATAAAAAGCAAAAAAACACCCCAAAACCATAAAAGAACAAACAAGCACCCCCCCCAAACCTTTGTTTAACTGCAGTGAATTGAGACAGTGTTAATACTCAAAGTTTAATTTCAGGAAGAACAGGATGGGATGTAGACTGTCAGCTAACCGTTCTTGTTCCCTTTGATTATCACTATATCTTTCAGTGTGAAAACTGCTTTAAAAATCAGGAAAAACAAGATGGACAACCTTAGACCCAATCCAAACAAAAAGCTGGTTAATTACATCAAACATTTCTTAATGCAACTAAAGCCCTTTGTGCTGTCCTCCTAAGTACCCACAGGACAGAACAGTGGGACAGAACAGACAGAGCTGGCTGCCTCTGCTTCATGTGGCACTAGACTGAAATCTATAAATGTTGCCCAAAGTTTGACCTATGTTTCTGGTATAAAAGAAAAAACTCCTAAAGGATCTGCTGACCCCTCAGATTCAAACAGCTTTTGAAGGAGGTGAACTTCAGTTAGAGGTTGTGTTTCCACCTTCTTTCTGCTATTGTTGTTGTGGGATTTCATGCTTTTTGCCTGGACTCTAACTGTGAGAGATCAGGCCTGTTTTTGTATCTAACATTATCCTTCAATACTTTGTCCTCCCTTGGAGATACCTGTCATGGATGGATTGACGCATATCTGAAAGCCTCACCCAAGCTTGGTTCACAAGACTGAACTGAAAAAATTTATAGAGACTAATTAAAAAGGAATTTACAAGAGCAAATCTTTCAAGTGTCTGATAAAGCGAGTTTTACGCAAGGGTGCTGAGAAACTGGGCCCTGCCCTGACTTTAAAGTATAACTCAAACAATCACTTCCTTCTGAGAGTGAAGTGGCCCAGTAAGTCAGAGGTGTCTGTCCACCAGAGGAGTTCCATAAAAGCTCTCAAAGTAGCTGCTAATAAAGGCTTTGCCCTGGTCACACAGCAAGGCTGTGACAGAAGCTGATTTGCTTTGGTTTTTTTAAATAACCAATATCAACACAATGAAAGCTACCTTGGGCATCCAGAATACATTCCAGCCAGCAGGCAGAGGCCCAGCTTTGGCATGCCCCCATTCCACCAGCCTTTGGCACACATAACCCACCTGCAAGGGAGACTTGAGCCCGTAACATCAAGGCTCTCTCCACAGGAGCACGGCTCAATAAAGCAGGCGCTGCCAAGCAGAAGGAGCTGAGGCAGAGCACCACTGGCCAGCCTTCCCCTCCATGTCAAGGGGTGAGTTTTGCAGATAGCTGGCTTTTGGGTGCCACCACCTGCCACCCTCCTCCTGTGCATGGGAGGTGACACGAGGAGTGGACTGGTGGACAGGGAGTGCAGAGCATCACTGCTCTGACCAGTGTCCCAACAAGGACAACTCCCCAGAGCATTTGTATGTCTCTCTCTTTAGAAAATGACCTTTTAAATCACTCTGCCAGCAAGAACTGAATATGATGTTTAAAAGAAACCTGCAGTAACTTGTGGATGATAAGATTTTTTTTTAACTCTTTGAATAGGACTTCTTAATTTACATGAGTGGCTGAGACAGCCAGAGTGTTAGTGTGCATATTCACCACCTCCAGACTCCATGCTGGACCAAATGCACTGGAGAAGACAGTAAACAGAATTTCCTATGCCAATGTATTGAAGTGGGAGAGATGCTAACATAAAACTCTAAATCCCAGAAATGGGATTTGCTTAATCAAGCAAGCTTTGCCAGAAGATGTAATCACACACCACAGAAGATTACATTAGCCTTTTAGAAAAAAACCCACACTTAACCAACTCCTGAAATTCTGCTTTGGTATTTGCATTAAATCCATGCAAATTGTATGGGCTTCAGCATGTGTTTTCTCCCACACCAAAGCAGCCAGATGGACAGCCAGGGATGTGAGAAAAACATTTTCTGCTAAGCCTGAGGGGAGATGAACAAGAAAAGAAGCCCCCATGTGCTTCTCCCCAAGTCCAGTGCATACATCCCACCCCCCCATACTGGGAGCCTTCTTTTCACAGAGATCCCTTCCTTTGACTGTGCAGAAAGCAGTGGCCTGGCAGCCAGTGGGCAGTACTCCTGCCAGCACCTCAACCACAGCCAGGAAGTGCACCTGGGGTGCTCTGTGCTGTGTCAGAGCAGGAAAAAATCTGGGGCTCCCCACCTTCACTGCCCGGCCATCCAGCGAGGCCCTGGGAAGAGGAGTCACCCTGTGGCACAGCCATCAGCTATTGCTACACATAAGGTGGCTTTGTACAAATAGCTTTTGTTCCACTAAAATTCATCTGCACGAGCTTGCTTCCTTCCTAACAGTTGTTAATGGATTTCATTACAGTTTTTCTCCTTTTTCATGTACATTCCTCGCTCCAGGAATAAGGCATGGGAGCAGCTGCAGCCAGCTGTGAGCTTCCCCACTGGGACCCTGACTGCTGCCTCTGAGACACCAGTGACAGTCCCGTGATGATGGAGAGCATCTTAACTGCAGACAAGATTGCTTGCTGCTGCCGTGGGAATCCGGGCAGGAAAGTGCCGCTCGCATTCCAGGCAGGGACAAGATGAGGGTGCCTTACACACTGCAAGAAGGAAAAGCACTTCATTTGAACTCAGTGGGACAGAAGAAACAAATTCATGTTGAAGAACGTTCAGGAAAGGCTCACCCCCTCTGAAGTGTTTCAGGAATAAAGTTCAAAATACGGTAATTATACTCTCCCCACCTTTGCTCTTAATAACCGAGGAAAGGAAAGGCAAAATATTAATTCTCTTTTTCTATAATTTTTTAAATCCAATTTTCGGGTGGCTGTTAGCATCCTCTCTGCATTAGATACCAGAATTCACCATGAGTCAAAGCCTGAATGTCTTTACTTGGACAAATCTCCTAGGAACATCAGCCTGGAAAGCATGCCCTGGGAAACAAATCAGTGCTTCCTGACATGGGAAGCATCTCAGCCAATAATCCCAACTAATGTGGATCTCTCCACTGTTTCACTTTACACAAAGAAAGTACACTCAAATAAGGGTATTTCACATGTGCATGTCTGGTATTTCACATGTGCAGTCACTTCAAAACTAAAACTTAGATGTTAAGAATGTGAAATACCAGACATATCTGTATATTCTCCAAGCATCCTTTTAGGACAGGGATATAACTGGGCTGGCAGATACACTTTCAAAAACTACAGGTCTTGTACACACAGAGAAATCTCCTTGCCTCTCTCCATCATGCAGCTTCTACTGCTTGGTTAGTTGTTTTTTTTAAGTTCAGTCTTTCAATTAATTCCAAATCCTGGTAAAATAAAACTTATTTTGCTTGATCATAAGCTCATAAAACACAAGAAGAGCTTAATGCAAAAACATGAATAAGTTAAGCAGTCATTCAGATATTTGCTCATTTAAACAGGGGGCATTCTTTGCAGTAATTTAATGTTGTCAAGCAAGCATGGGAGGTACAAAATGCTTTAGCTTTTATGTTACTCCTTAGTGATATAATAATAATTGCCAATAGAGCCTTTACAAAAAAAGAAAAACACAACAACAACAAAAAACAAAACAAAACAAAAAAAATCCCACTCACCATGCTATTTGGGGGTTTTATAACAATATTTAACAGAGGAGAGAGCATAAAAGGATAAGGGCCTGAAGTCATGCCTCCAGGCAAAGTACATATTAACCACCCACTATAAATTATGTGTAAAACCACTGTTCATGGATACAAAGTCCAGGTCTGCTGTTACCTGTGACCTACCTTCTCTGAATTCTGCTCTGTGCTCCTGTTGTTCAGCCACTCCTCTGCTGCAGCTGCATCCCTGTCCTTCCCCTGCCTACTGCCCCAGCCCCTCTCCTCTAAACAGCATTAGCAGTACATCTCACAGCACTGCACATTGCCTACTTGATTCATCACTGAATCAACACAACATAAATCCCCCAGGCTCACCAAGGCACTGCTACATTAATGCTTCATATATGCTGCAAGAGCATCTTTTAAAATGCCTAGAAAACTGTTTTAGAAGACCATGGTTTTGTTCTTGCAGCACTCTAGCCAGAAAGTGGTTAAAACAAAGGTGAAAAATCACAGCAAATAATCTGGAAGACTGTATTCCCATCATGTTTGCTGCTTCCAATCCTATTTTTTCCTGTACAAGTCTTTACGCATTTGCTCTGTTGAAATCATTAGGAAGGCTCTGGCTCTCTGCAGGTGGAAAAGGCCAGAACCTGATCCTGTGTGCAGGAGCAACACCTCTTTGCCCACCGTGAGCCTGCAGTGCTGCATCAGTCCTTTATTTCTCCAGACACGCCTGCTTAGGAGGAGACTTTGACAAGAATTGTTTTAAATACATTCTGTCCCACGCAAGTATGCAGCCAAAAAAGTTTAAACTCTGCTCTTGACTTAGTATTTTTCAATACAGATGGGAGTTCACAGGAACCATTTGTCTTTCACATTTGTGTTTTCACCTTTACAATTTCCATTTGCTCAAGACCTCGTCACATCTCATTCTTATTTTAGCACTAGCCCTAAAAGAGTTAGGAGATGATCATTTTGACTCAGCATCATCCTCCTATCCTCAGTTTGCCTTAACATAAAAAAGACAAAAGAAACAGCCCTATCCCTCCATATAATTTTATGTTCTCACTAATACTGTCTGAAGGGTGGATAAATGTGTGAAAACAAAACAGAGCTACACATGCGAGAGGAGAAGGATTCCTATCACTGCTAAGAGCCCATCTTCTGCATTTCCTGACTTGAGACACTCCCAAATGGTGAAAACGAGCAAGGAAATTTGCTTTGCAAACAATTCTCTTTTAAAAAGCCTTACAAGGAACTATTTGATAGCGTTAAAGTTTTTGTCTCTTAAACATGCAATTCTCTACTGAAAGCAGATAATGTTAAGTAAAGTACTGGAAAATTAAGTGGCTTAGGATTATACACACTCAGTTGGGCTTTCTCTAAAGAAACACTACACAGATCCTTTACAGCCTGTGAAGCTGAGTTTCTAGAAGCCAAAAGAAGCAGCCTGGAGTAGCTGAAGGCTCGTGTCAAAGGACAGCAGCCGGCAGGATCCCACACAATGGCTCCGCATTGCAACCGCACTAATACCCTCGCTGCATAACAGGGCGGGAGCAACAAATAGGAATTAAAGGGAAGATTAATTCCCTGTGGGTTTTACAGCTAAGAAGCATATTATTGGGGCAGCAACATCAACCAGGAAGTTTTGATCCTGATAGCTAGCTTGGTCACCACTCCAAACCAGACCTTGACTCTGTGACATCAAAGGCAGGACACCCTATCAACACTACAGATGAGGAGACTTCAGAGAGCTAACGTGGAAAACATACAACACAGCATGCCTCGTTCAAACAGCCTCATTTGTGGCTTTAGCTTTTGAAAGGAACAAAAATAAAAGCAAAGAAATGACACTAGCAATGCTTGCCATCACTCTCAAGAAGTGGAATCTACTATATAATCTGAGAAATAAATACAAGAGTTTAGGAGTGTAGAAAGAATTACGTGAAATCACAGCAAAAATGTGTCTTGCAACAAAGCTATGAAGAGAGTAACAAATAGAACTGGCAAAAATACTGGTACCTTCAAAAAAGTAAAACTATATAAATCATTAAGTTCAAATTAAAACTACTTAGACTTAGCTACAGGTATGAATAGAAACACACCCACAAGGAAGAAAATAAAGCAAAACGGACTTAACAAGAAATGAGCTAAAATAAAGCCATATTAAATTCTGTGCAAGTTGCGAAAGATTTTTTCTTTTTTCTTTTTTTTTTATTAAATAGTAGAGCTCGCCATCTGTTTGTGGACAGCACACAACAAGAGTCCTGCAAAGAAGTGCAAAAATCTGTACCAGGAACCTCCATGCTCGCTCTGGTATCCCACAGCACGGCCACACCGAAGTGTTTCCAGGCACGCCAAGCAGCTCCGCCTGCAGAGCCACGGGGCCCCTCGAGCTCACGTGTCTCCACCAGCATCGTGCTCCTCACAAATCCCAGCACTTGAGGGACAAATCCTTTTGGCACTAAGCTCCCCTAGGGCCTCAACAAAACCATCCACTCTGTCCTGCAGCAATGGATGTGCCCTTGGGTGTGACCCCATGGCAGCTCATGGATAGCCCTGTCTCAGGGGGCTGACTGCCTGGGAGGGCTTGCTGGGGGTGGAAATGCCAGAACATACAGAGAAACTGAGACAAAAGTTCTTCCCTAATTCTACCCTGTGCAAGGATCTGAATCTTCAGCTTTTGCAGCAGATAATCACCTTTCAATTTTTTATCCTCTCCACCCCAAGCACTGCTACCATGAGCACTTCCAGGCTGAGGAGACTGCCACCACATCAATATTCATCAAGGAGATCCTGAAGAAAGTTCATTTATTTTTCAGAATTATTACAGTTAATTGGAAACATCTGCTACAACTATCTGTATGCCAGAAGCATCCCAATCTACTAGGCAGTCTGCAGGAAAACCCACTCTGTCCTTTCTGGATAGGTTTTGCCAACAGCATCTTTATTGTCAAAGAAAAGACACCATAAGACTAATTGGCCAAATGCAGAGTTTAAATTGTCTCTGCTCATTTTCACACAAAGTACTAACACGTGTTGTGCTGTCACAGCTGTGACAGATATTTTCATCTCCATGTTGGCTTTTAACTGCTTTGTTGCAGTGAACCAGGTCAAAGAGTTTTGGGAACAGTGCTCCCCTCTGATACCCAGTAGCATCCTTAACCTAACAGAGTGCTGCAGTGAGAATATCCAGGCACAAGCAATCAACATTTTACATTTGTATTGAGATTAATGTCAATACAGTACATGAATGTAAGTACACTGTTTAATGTAATGTGAATGCTGAATATTTGTTGAAGCATTTATGTGAATAAGGGATAACTATCTGAATGCCCAGTGAAAAAATGTTCCTGTGGGGACAGAATGCAGCCTAACTATGAAGTATTTGCCAATTCCAATAAATATTCACTGAGACCTAGTGAAAATCTGGGCGGAACTTACAAAAATAGAATTTCTAAATAGGTTGTCAATCATAATGAAAAATGCATGTGCAGACTGGACTTCCTAAGTATTATTAGCCTTCTGTCTAAATCCATTGTAAGTTTGTTTTTAATAGGCTGAAGTGTGAGGCATGACCATTTTTAGTAAAAATATTCTGTCAAAATTGTGAATTATTAATGTAAATCACAATGTCAAATTTATTTTTTTAAGGAAAAAGATGAACAAGACATTCATAGTAAGGAGTGAAGCATGGTTATATCTCTGATGAAGTAAGATGAATGTTTATACTATAGACCTTGCCCATAACAGCTGGAGACTTCTTACTGTCTGTATGACACATCATGATGGAAATATTTGTTTAAAAGGTAAGGAGAATCTCCAAAGACATCTTTGAACTCAGAGCCTCCAAAGACATCTTTGAAGCAGATGCTCTTCCCTGAGATGCCAGACTAGGAAACCTTACTCAGGGAGAAAAAAAAAAAAGCAAAAAAAAAAAAAAGCACTGGTATTTTGAGCCAGATTTTTAAAAAAATTAAATTACTATGGGTAAAATATTCACACAGATGGTCACTATGAATTCTCATCCCAAACCAGATTAGAAATAGATTTTCTTTTTACACAAAGAGCAGAAATCAATCTTTTCAAATGTAATCTTCTTAGGTCCTTGCCTACCCCCAAGGGTAAGAAGTTTGTTTAACAATGTGGGAATGTACAGTTGCTTGTCGACACCATTAAGAAGTTTCAAATCATGGTGAAAGAACGTGCACACATCAACATACAGAAAAAATGAACTGTGAAAAGCAAGAATACCATGTAATGTCTGGATATGTATTTTCATTTGGCAGAATTGTGATGCTGATAGTAATAAAGCAAAAATAATAAGGCCTCTGACGGAAAGAGCAAATATTCCCTTATTGCCTAGAACAGAATAGTTCCCACACTATATTATAACTGCAGCAATAATTAGGATGTGAACCCCCGGTCCAGTTTTCTTCCTTTTATGTAATAAGGTTATAAGGACCTTCATCTCATGACTTTAAACAAACTGGTTTGTATTTTTTTCTGCCTTCCTCAAGAAGAGACAGTGATACAGCAGGGAGTGATTATCAAGAGAAATTAAGTGAATAAACCCATGAATCTCAGTGTTCAGGTTAAAGTTCAACACCAGTTAAGAAGTATTCTTTAACCCTCATGATAGTGCTATATAAAAATAATACAACTGCTCTGCAATTTTAAGGCATAATCAAGTAGAAAATTATAGAGTGAAGTGTATGGTCCCTGAGCACATTGATAGGTCTTTATGCCATGAAAAATAAAATCCTTTCACTCATGTGGACTGTGAAGCAGCTTTTTCTCAGAGAAGGACTGGACAGTGGGCAGTGCCACAGATTCCTCTGTCCCCTTGGCGAAAGCCCTGATCAAACTTTTCTGTATCCACTGCAGAAATGCAGAAGCTGTACTCACAGGAAGTGGGAGATGTGCCATTTCTGTTGGTATTAAACAGAACTAGATGATGGAAAGAAAATCACACATTCTCGTCTCTAGAATCAAGTCACTCTTGATTCTCATGTGTGTTGGCTTGCCATGCTGCACGTCTGACACAGAAGACAATCTTACTCTCAAAGCACAGTAAATCAGCAAGTAAAATTCTTCGAATAACAACACTGAAATCTGTCCAATAATTTCCTAAAAAATGCATATTAAATCTGCTTCAGCCATGGAAACTTGATTAATGTGTTTAATATATTTGGAAGATAGAATCATTCATGTCAAGGGTAAGTAATGCAAGCATGGAAAATGGGTGAGAATAATATGAAAATATTAAAAAAGAAAAAGAAGCAGATGCTGCAGGATACAATCTCACTACCAATGACCATTATCATGGCTAATCCAAAAGGCAGTATGCCCTAAGTGGAGTAAATTGTAAATTGTCTGATAGTTAAGGCAAAATGAGCATTAGCATATGAATAAATGAAGCTAATGGCTGGATCTTCTGTGAAATCCTAAATTCTGCTTTTTCAAGAGCAGTGATAATAGAAGTAGTGACACATGCTTTCTCCTGAAACCCACAGAGCTGGACAAACCTCAAAGGAACGCATGCAAGGAGGGATGCTGAGCAGCCACAGAGTGGGGAAGAATGACCACCAGCTCAACTGCAGGCTGATCCTGGGGCCCAGCAAGCCACCCACCACATCCTCCCCTGGCACTCAAGTCCCTCCTCAGTGCACCAGTGGGAGTATCCAAGCAGCAGAGAAACCACGCTTTGGCCAGAGCACAGTGACAGCACCTAAGGGTACCCGTACATGCCTGCCCTTGGCACCATGTGCTGCTGGAAGGTGGCACAGCAGAGCTCACTCCTACCCATAGTGTGCCTGGCAGGGAAAGTCAATTCGACCAAACAATCAATTCAAGAGCTCCAGCCTGCCTTTGGGAACTGCAAAAATGTGGGACGTGGCACTTACCTCACCATCAGGACACAGCTCTCTCGTCTCCCAAGAGCAAAACTTACGTGCTGTAAAAAGGGATTTTTTCTATTTCTCTGCAGGCAGGCCAATATTTAGGTTGTGCTTATGAGCAGCGATGGCTGATCATCCAAAGAGGAGCAGAAACTCAGCACATTCCCATAGCAGCAAAGGGTCTGGGATAAGGGAATGTGACTGACAACCATCCCTCCAGGAGCTGCAGAGTTTGCTCTCTCTGAAGTCTCCCCCCTCCTGCTGTGCTGCAGCTGCGTGCACAAGAACACATCATCCTTCCCACTGCTCACAGTGCACAGACACAGGCACCACTGGGGAATGCTTCAAACACATGGAAGCAGCTCGCAATTTAATTAAAACATCCACACACAGAGAGGCACATGCACATCCCATTCCTCAAGAGAAACACCTCAAATAAATACAGGAGCACAGGATTGCAAGGAAACTCACAAGTCCCTTCTATGAACTCCATGATGCTCCATCCTATAGCTACTCTTTACTTTTACCTCTGCTACACCTGGAAAAGTCTGCTAACAAACCTCAGGGATAATCAGGGACTGTTTTTTATTGCTTGGCCTCACTTTACCCAGAGTGAAAAGCATGGTCTTGCACTTTGCACCATTACATTTCACGCCATATCTATCACACCAACTTAGAAGAAAACATAATCCTTGTATGATCATAGATCCTCTTCTGAAATACCAGTGACTCTTACCTTTGAGTCACCTATAAATGCATAAGAATTCTGTCACCTGTCAAATTCATAAGCATACTACTGCTTATTTAGGACCACGATAGGAAAATATTAAACACGTTTCATCTCCTTTGAGGAATTTAATTAGCAGATTCCATTTGGCCCAACACTCCCATTTTAAGATGAACATTGACCTCTCCTCTTTATTCAATTCTCTACATATTTAACATTTCTTCTATGAATCTTCTTTTTCTCTTGTGGGTACCACATTCACATCTATTCTTTATCAAGATGGAGATGAATCACATCTATTGCTTTCATTTAGCAACAGAACTGAAGAAGATGAAACAGCTAACCTTGGCACAAAAATATTTATTAATAATTTTTTATTTTATCCCATTTTCCATTAGCTCCCCTGACTTTATTATGTTGTTCAACATTTGTTCTAAAATATTATGTATTCTAGAGGTTGGCTTAACAGGCTGTTATTTTCCCAAATCCACTTCCCCTGGCACCATCTCAAAATCTGAAGTTTACATTTTATATTTCTCATTCTCATGCCCCAGTGTTCAATATATTCAATAAGAAGTCTGCAATCTCATGTAACAAAAAAATGGCTTTCCAGGGAGGAGCAAAAATGCTTTTTAGAAGTAAAATCTGATGACCTCTCACTGCAAGCCTAAAAAAAGAAGCGATGGATATTGTTTCTCTGCCTTGCCTCTGAAACTATACTGCGGTTTTAATGTTGCACTACACTGGTTTTCTTCAATAGATATGTGGGAAAACCTGATTCCTTTTAAAGAGGCCTCCCAAATCAAACCTAAAATCAAATACCTCCCCATAACTTAATTTAAGAGGTTAAAAAGGTCAAGAGTCTCTTCACCACCAAAGCACTTGTCCAATTCTCAGTAGGAAATTTAATTTCTGTCATCTGGAGCAAATGCATATAATGCAAATGGCATTCAGAAACTCTATTGCATTTTGAAACTAAACCCACTTTTTGCAGCTGCTGCTTTAAACATCATCAGAGTCTGGAAACGAAACAAAGCCCTGTCTCACTGACATACTCCTGCATTAACATGAACTCCAACAAGTGAGTTTAAGTGGGTTTGGCCACCAGCTGTGGAACTCTGCTGTACATTCCACTGTACACTAGTCTACAACCTAATTAACAGCTCTGCAAATATTCCAGATATCTGCTAATATTATGCACGAAGACGTAATTAGAAGTGTGTGTGAACACAGATACGTTTGAAAAAAGAAGAGAACAAATGTGCAGCTCCAACTGATATCGTTATTAACTCGTTCTCAGTGGCAGTATCATACACTGGGTTAGTGTAAGGTTAATGCAGACCCCACACTGTGACCTTTCAGACTGAATTTAATTGCATCCCTACCAACGATACAGCAAAATGATAAGGTGCATCCTGATTGATTTTCTTCCTCACAGACCACAGGAGCTCATTTCAACCAAATTCTGCCATTAAATTTACAGCACAACTGAAAAGGAGTTTTAAATTATATACACCCTAATCTAATATTTGAAACTGTTATATCAAAGACTCTCTCCACCGTAAGCTACAAAATCCCTCTTCTGTAAACCCACTACACTATGTACAGCATTATCCTTCAATTGTTAGCGTGCTTAAAATGTGTGTCTAACACTGTCAGAGCCATGCTGTCAAGCATTAAAGAGCACTTTTAGGCGTTCTGCCCCTGTAGTCCTTGGGGACTTCAGTAACTACAAGTCAGGGGAAAATCAAAGTAAAGAGAAAAGACAGGTCATCATGAACCTAAGTGCAATGTAATCTCGTGATAGACATTTCTACTCTACGTGCACAACACATTTAGGTTCTACAAGAATTTTATTATCCCCACTTTAGTAAAGCTGGGATGAGTATCTTTGTTAACATACTGTTGCATGGTGAACTACCTGAACTGGAAAATTTTGTCAGAATATTTTATACACTGTGATTGCTGTATAAAATATTATATGCCTCATTACAGCAGGGTTTATTCAAGACTTAGTGCCTTTTGTTTAATAACAACTTAGATTTTTTGTGAATTTTTCATTATTCTTTCAAATAAATTTTTGGTGATATTTTCAGATACTCAATACTATATTCTGCGTTAAAAATGCCCATGGGAAACTTTGAGATACATGTCTGTTTTAAGCAGTTTCCACTTGCAGTGGATGAAAGTAGCAGCCAACCACGCTGGGATTTCAGGTTTTTTTTTTTAAGGAGGTGATGGCAGGCATATTCTGTTATTACTGTATAGGAGTTTTAGCTATTGCACTCATCATCATGGTCAGAACAGCTCCTCTGCATTACAGTTCTGGAGAGCACTGTGCACAGCTGAACCATCACTTAGATCACTTGCATTTGGATGAGCCCCAAATTATGGCAGACCTAAGTCTCATTTGCCAGCAAATCATCTGTATCAGAAATTACTTTAAATGACAATACTAAAATTGAATTTATCCCATGTTTCACATGCCCATTAAAAGGAAATCCTTCAATGCCATTCACTGAGGCTCAGATGCAGGGAGCCAAATGACCACGTGGCCATGGCCACAGCCCACCCTCAGCAGTATCCCCGACTTTGATAACCTGCAAATGCTCTGCAGCCAAGGAGGAAGTTCCCACTCAAAAACTCTCACATTTACAGGTGTTCCAGTTTCATGAGTCTCTGATGCAGTTACTGAGAGTGCTACAATAGTCTGGCCTGTAAGAGAACTTGTCACTTCACTATGACTCAATTTTAATTTCACAGCAAGACCTTACCCAAAGCCATGCTGGAGCCTCCTGAAGCCTTCAAGCACCCCTAGCTTCCCTTGGATGACCCTCAGGAAAGAGAACACAGCAGCAGCAGAAGGTTGGGGTGGACCTGAGGCTGGGTGAGTTTTGCAGAGCTTTGAGCAAAGTCAGTGCTCTAACAAAGCAACCTCCTGAGAGCCACTGTGAACCTGAACACCGAATTTCTCACTCAATGCATCAGAAAGCAAGTGCAGTGTGAACAACTCCACCAAGGCAAAGACAGAATTAGCCTCATCAGACATGCAGCAGCATATGTCTCTTTCAACATGCACTGCAAAATAGACACTGAATGGAAAATAGATTTTTTTTTAACTTCCTATTCTATCTACCAGTAAAAAAAAAAAAAAAAATCTCAAAATCCTGCATATCTTCATGTAAATTACTGTATTGCAAAGATATATATCAAAGTTATGCAAGATGCTAGGTAAGTAGAAAGACTTAAAAGAACAAGGAAGAAATAAAAAGACCTACAAAACCACCAAAGACAAAAACTAAATAACAGTTTATTTGTGTTCCCAGGCAAGTCCAAAGCCAAATATTAGCATTTTCATCTGGAGGCAACTTTCTGTGTATTGAAAGCCAGCTTAAATAAACGGCTGGCTTTTCTTCTCAGAATATTTGGGGAGTCTGCAAATTTTTTTCTCCTTTGAGAATATAAACATGAAAAACAATGCAGGAACAACTTCACACAGGAGTAGTAAAGAAATTCAAATACCTAGATATAATTATAAATGAAATTTTGGCCATGAAAAATGCATATGAAATGCTGTCAGGTGGAATGTTTGCCAGCCACTCTTCCGAGCAACAATCACAGAAATTACCTCCTCGTTGATCTCCTTTCCCCACACTTCATTTATGCATTTTATGTGGCTTTTTAGTTTTATTCCCATATTTCTCTCTTAGTCTTACCTTAGTGCATACCCTGCTAGATCCCTAGGTTCTTCTTTGGTATCCCAAAACCTCAGATGAGGACTTGCTGATATCTAACATTAGAGGTTCAGGGGCTCCAGACAGCTTTAAGCTGCAGTAATTTTTCTCCTCTGTAAAGCCTGAAGGGATAGTACTTTTCCTTCCTTGCTAAATAGTAAACATTCCCCTTCCAGTGGGCAAACAAATTATCTTCTGTTGTTTGTAAAGACACTCAAACAATACCCTTGTTTACCTTTACAAATGTTTTTGTGCTATCCCTAGTCTAGCCCAGGGAACTGAGCCGAAGGTGGTATAGCTGACATGCAGCAGGCAGGCATAAATGCCTGAACACCCAGAGAAATGCCTGAACACCCAGAGAAATCTCTGCCCAGCAAGGTACAGAAACAGTCACTCTGGTGTCTGAGTTTGGGCTAAGATAGCAGCAGCAAGCTGGATCTCAAGATAGCAAGTATCTTTAGTAAGCAAATTAATTTTACTCATCAACTCAGCAGAAACATGCTTTTCTGCCCCCAGGGAAGGGTGCAACGTGTACTCATTAATGACTGTTTATTCAGATCAACACTACTGCTGTATAAATTCCCCACCACCACCACCAGCTTACATGAGGTATTTCATGATCAAAGTATTGAAATCAACACTGCCAAAGCAACATTATCTGAGCAGTCATGTTAAGCGCAGGCACGTTTGAAGGATCAGAACTTAATGAGGTTTTCTGGTTGTTATTTTGTCATGAATGCAACAAACACTTCAAAAAAACCCATAACTCTGCCCATGCAAAGTACAGAGTACTCATGCAATTAACATCTACAAGCACAAATAACTATTTGTAAGAATCAAACAAGCCATTGGATATTATTAGTTTATTTCATAAATAGACTAATTACTTCTGAAATAGCTGCTTTCTTAAACTGCATGGCTGATACGTAATCTGTTAGCCTCCATTTACCAATTTTCATTTAAATGAATCCTACGAATCTGACCCAACTTCATTAAAACCAACAAATGTCACACAAATCTTTGTACGTGGAACTCAACGCATCCAAATGAAAACCAGCCTAGTGCTGACAAAAAGGCTGAGAGCAAACTAGTACCTCTATCTCAGCCATCACAACCTCAGCTGTGTGATGTGCATCAGCATGCACCTCAGAAAATGTAAAGCCTGTTAACTCCTAGGGTCCTTCTGAAAATGTGAATGCATCCTCTGCACACACTGCTTTGTTTAAAAGCTGGTTCTAAACATATCAAATACAGTTTGAAACTGAAGGTGACTGAAATGTTTTGCACTACGGTGTCATTTCCTAAGAAAGCTGATGTTAGAAATATTTCCCAGATGTGGGTTAAGATTTCCAGATGAATACAGAGCAGGGGAAAGCGGGAGATGCGGGCTCCTGACCAAAAGCCAGGGACAGTATGCATTAAACAGCATTTGCCCAGGATGTGTCAGACAAGAGACCTGAGGCTGGGCTCCTGTTGCTACAGGAAAGGGCCTGGCCAAAATACACTTGGCTGCTCTGGCAAGAGTTTCTCTCCACATTGTTTCGTTAATGTTTCCAAAAGGTCCAGTTTTGCTTCTGTATGAAAAAAAAACCCAACCCCGCAAATTTCAGCTCTCTCACTTTGCACCAAAATAAACTGTGGGGTTTGACCGGTCACAGCACAGACAACCAGACTTCCAGTGCATCTCCTGAACTATCAATGCACAACAGAAACTTAATATGAACTTTTCATAACATTTAATAAAAAAACTTACATAAATATCTCCTCCAAAACTCTGATTAGTATCTGCCATACACAGATTATTTTTGTTTTTTTCTGTGCATTTTCCACATTCAGAAACATTTTTATGGTTTTAGGGTTTTTTATGGCATCAATAAGCTGCATGAGGAATGAGACAGACAAAACCAAAATGTAACACAAAAGATATCTAAAATATGCTGTCATCAACAATAATGTTGTCATCAACAGACACTAACTACAGAAACATCGTGGAAACAATACAGGCAATAAACTGAAGCTATGTGAATATTTATTTTTATTTTCAAGACAACTCCTGAAATTATGAGATCAATTTGGCCTTGTTTTTCTCTCATCACTTTTCAGACTTGTCAGAAGGAAGTGTAAAAACACTGCAGTCGATAATCTCTCTTGCTAGCCTGGATTAGTAATTTATGTTAATTGCAGACATCTACATAAAAATACCTCTTCGTATTCTTCTTCCACAGGACTTCTACTGAGGATGAAAATCTGACCACACAAATAAAGTAAAAAGAAATTTTTTAAGGGAAAACTTACCTTGTAGCACATTTTCAGCAAATGTCAGGAAAAGGTCTGATTGCTTCCCAAGGCTTTGATCTTGCTGTCATGCAGCAGCTCCTGACTGAAACAAGTGACCTCAGGGAGACTCTGAGGGAATGGGGATCACTCATCTTAGAAACAGTCTCCTCACATCAGACATGCTTTTTCATACTCTATTTACTTCCAGGCTGGACTGCATGAAGTATGAAAGCTCTGCAGCTCCAGCTAATGGGATGGGAGTTACCAGCTCCTCAAAGGTTCACACTTCCCAGCTGTGGACAGACAGCAGGACACCTGCTCCCCCTGAGCCCTGCTGGGGTGGAGCTCAGCTTCACCTCGGTCTCTGAAGAACATCCAAGAGTGAAGTAACAGAAAGACAACTAGCCAGCATGGATCACTCACAGCTTTCAGACAGGGAGGAAAGCAGCAGAAAAAGCCTTAGCCAATATAAGGGGATTTTGTGGCATTTGACTTTTCCTTCAATAGCATGAACTAAGACCCAGTAAGCAACAAGTGAAGAATGAGTTGCTTGTCCTGGCTAACCACTGAGCTTAGATAGTGGGATAGAAACTAACAAGAAAAATCATTGAAAATGCAGCATCTGTTGACATTTTCCAGCATGCACTGACCTTTCCAGTACTATTACATTTGGCTTTGCAGCACAATTACAGTTTCAGCTCTACGTATCAATAAGATCCTCAACATCTGAATTCTATCAAAATCTTAACACTTCTTGAGAGAGCAGAGAAAAAGGTCTGTCTGAAACAATATTCAGCTCAGTGACACCAAAAAGATTCCCACTCAGCTGCTGGGGTTGATTGTTCACACGACTGCACTATAACACTGCAGGTAAGTAGGGGGAAGAGGCTGACAACTAATGTGAGGATGATTCCTCATGACAGTGACAATAGTAGGTAGCTAAAGAGCACAAAATGCAATATTCAAGGACAGAGCCTAGAAAATGACCCTTGCAATCACAAGCTCACCTGCAAACCAGAAATCATTTCATGGTATGTGAGAAGAACCCAAATTAATTTGCCACTCTGACCTCAGAACCCCATACTATCCCTTGTTTAAGTCAACTTACAAGATTGTAATGGCTAGTTTTGTTTCTAGCAAACCTACAAACCTGCTCTCCTTTACTTCTCCTCCTCCACTTATTTCTTATGCAAAGGTAATGCATTTTATTACAGAAATAAGGAAGATGTGCATCAAGTCATGTCTGCTTCAGTACTCAGGTGACTCCCCACCAGCTGGAATCTATTATTTGATTAAAAATGTTGTTGTGCCAGCTGCCATGCAGTACGTTTCACTACTCTGATTCCAGGTGGAATTAAATCCATACTGAAAATGAAGTCTAGCATGAATCAGCCTCTTCTCAATACTAATGCATACCTGGAAAAAAAAATGTATTAAAAAAACACCACAAAACTAGCCTTCCTAGACCTGGCCACCCCAGTCTTTAAGGCAGAAGGTGCACAGTGGGGAAGAACTTCAAATTTCACATATTAGAAGGTAGACATTTCATAAAGCAATGTCCTAATTATACCCTCAGGTTTGTTTTTAAAGTGATCTTTCTCACCATAAAAACAAACCTAACTCCTCTTGCAACAGAACCAGACCTGAAATTAAAGACAGTTACTGAGTTAAAAAAATTAAAAGCTTTTGTATCTCCCTGATACAGTGAAGTATTTACTAGTGGAGGGTAATTTTTAGAGAATGTGCCCCGCGTAAAAAGATAATTTATAGTTCAGTCTGTTACTGCTAATTCAGTTAGAATGAGAGACTGTATTGGGCAAAAAGCCCATTTAATTTGAGGGGGATTTCTGCCTGTTGTGGACTGCAAGAATACATGCCAGGAGTATATACTGTGAATAAGCACTGAAAATGTTGCTTAGCTTCTTGCAGGGCAAGAACATTAAAAGCTTTAAGGTAATTATTTGCAAAGGCATACTTACAAGGCCTCTCAATAGAAATTCAATAGAAATACAGCGAGGCATATTGATAGGTCTGCTTCTTACTATTCTCTTTTTCTGTTCCTCAAAGCGAGTTGCAGGCTACAGCTCCAGTAGCTCTGAAAAAAGTCCATTGTTAGCTCTGAAGAAAGTTTATATTCAATGGATGTTTGCAGCTTTCTCTGTTCAATGGATGGTCATAAAGTTAAAAAGCTAAAAGGTTTTGATGGCTTCAGACAAGATGGTCCCTTAATCTGCAGACATAAGAACATGCAGAGGTAAGGCTGAAAGCTGAAGCCCACACCCATTCCTGGGGCTGTCAAGGCAGAGCCGGAGTGCTGAATACTTTATTTAGAAGCACTAGGTAAATATCATGTGGATATTTCACTGATTAAACTGATAAACAACAGTCACTCTAAATTCCCAAGTGGCAGTCATGCCACGTATAAAACAGCTCAAAGAGAATACAGTAGGCTTTAGTCACAGCACTGCACATAACTGAGGGGTCAAATCACTGCTGACCCAAGCTGCTGTGACTTGATGTTTGCTCAAATTGAACAGAGGCTCTGAGCAGGGCAGAGAGTACCCAGTGTGAGCACTACAGAAAGTGCCATGGTGATGGGCAGCTTTGCTGACAGTGTCTGCAGGCAAGTGAGTCCCTGCAGCTGGAGCCCCACAGGTACTGAACTCTTCTTCAACCCTGAACATGGATATCCAATTCTGACTCTCCACAGAAACAAAAATAAATGACATTTGTTGCATCGTAGAGATCTTCCTTTCAAATATATTTTAATTCAGTTTGGGAAAGCTTGATCTCTTCTCATTTTGTGGGTTAAAATTATTTCCATTTCCAGACCAATTATATGACTTCTTCAATAAGCAAGAAATGTACTATTTAATCTATTTTTAAAGACTGAGCTTTGTGTATTTTTACTTTTCATTTCATTTTTCATTCCACATCCCCTTTCACACCAGTACAACATATCATAGTGTAGCCCTTTCCATGCTTGTTCAAGCAACAATTAGAAATGCAGTATGGGTGCACATATTGACAAACACCCCATAAATACAGGAGACATGAAAATAATGTTTATGCACTCCTCCTACCCACTAGCTTTCCTGGCAGCATAAGCCAGCATCCTCAATCCACCATCACCAAACAAGTCAACTCACCATGGATGCACTCCTCTTGTCTGTCATGGAAAATGGAGATACTCTCCATGTCAAAGCACAAGCTTCCAACAGCACCTGCTTTACTGAGAGAGAATAACAGCTCATCCAGAGGTAAAGCCTCACAAAGAGGATTTACACCACTGGAAAGGAACTTCAGTTTCTCCCGAGTATACCTGATGCCTGTATATACATTAAAAAGCCATATATTGAGATTCAGCATGATTTCAGGAAGGGAGCCCTGTATAATATGGGCACAAGTCCCAGATTTGCTAACAGAGATGTTAAAAAAATTGATTCAATGGCAATTACAATATTCCTATCCCAAATGGTAGCTAAAACTTTATCCCACCCTACACTGGCATGTATTGTGTGTAGGCCTTACAGCTCAATAAAAGGAAGAAAATGCTTTTAACAGCACTCTGTACAGAGTACATAATCTACAGGAAGGCTATTACAACCTCAATAAATGTTTGCTGACTGAACATACTATTTCAATTAACATTACCCTTACTGAAATCAAAAAAGATACTGAAATTTAACTAAATTTTAAGAAAACTACTGAGGAATAACAACTGTATGCTGTTTTATGTAAGAAAAAAATAATGTATTTATGTATTTCTATTTATATTTCAATACCACCAGTGTAAAATCCTCTGTAAATGTTGCAGGTGAGGAGGAACCCTTTGTGACTCCAGAGCAAAACCTCTCAAATCTGTACAGGCTGATGCTCTCCCAAGAGGTGGGGTAACACACAGAGCCCATGACTCTGCCAAACACATGTGCCTGAATGTGGCAAAACCCACCTTTTTCAGGCTGCCCTGAAAACACAGCTCCTGGTGCCTGCAGCCCTGCCTCAGCCTGCCCTGCAGCCCAGGCACACACCATGCCCTCATGTGAAAGCTGGTGGTCTACACAGTGGTGCAGGTGAAGGCTCCTGTATTACTAATTTTCTGAGTATTGTCAGCCCGTAGGATTGTGCTCCCTTTCTTCCATAATCTTCTGTAAGGCAAAAAGTCACCAGCACAGGAGACCTGAGAAAGTGTGAGGATTAAAGTGGTAACAAGTTCTGGCAAAGAGCTCCTACAGATGCCTGGGAAAACACTGTGTAAATGTCCCATCTATACTCAAACCTCCATTTCCCAAACCCCTGATGTGCAGCAGTGCTGAGCATACACCTGCAAATGGAAGTTCCAAGAGATCTGAAATACTAAGGAATGACACAAGCCCTTCTTCTCCTAAAAAAAGGGATTTGTATTTCAGCTCAGATACTTCACAATTATTAGAACTCTTTAAGAACATTCCTTATTAAGGACATATGCCATAATTTTTCACCTTTACCGTATGATAATATTTGTTTTCCTCACACGGTGCTATAAAAAAGTTTGTGACAGCTGTGAAGCCATCACAGTTACATTCTCTTCACAGTGTTATGGTAACATGCAATCATAGAGTGATAGAATGGCCTGGGTTGGAAGGGACCTTAAAGATTATCCAGTTCCAACTCCCTGCCATGGGCAGGGACACCTTTCACTCCACCAGGCTGCTCAGAGCCCCATCCAACACGGCCTTGGACACCTCCAGGGATGGGCATCCACAATTTCTCTGGGCAACCTGCTTCAGTGTCTCACCCCACAGTAACGAATTTTTTCTTGATACCTAATCTAAACCTACTCTTTTCCAGTTTGAAGCCATTCCCCCGTGTCCTGCCACTACATGCTCTTGTAAAAAAATCCCTCTGCATCTTTTTTGCAGGCTCCTTTAAGGTACTGGAAGGCCACAATTAAGTTATCCTGAAGCCTTCTCTTTCACAGGCTGAACAATCCCAATTCTCTCAGCTTCTCCTCTCAGGAAAGATGCTTCATCTCCCTAATCAACCTGGTGGCCCTTGTGCTGGGGACCTCACCTAGCAGTCCCAGACATGGTAAAAGCACACTGAGGGCTGTGCTCAGTGAGAAAAAAATAAGGTAATTCTAGCCTAGAAAACCACATTTAAACATTAAAAAAAAAGTCCAGTAAGTGGATATGGATTGTTGACAAGGAAGTAGGAGGAAACAAAGAGACCACATCGGCCAACACAAGAGGCAGTGGCTGTAACACATCACTAACCTACTTTTTTTTTTTCCCCAAGGATTATGACAGAGGAGATCCTCTAAGAAGGGATTTAAAAGGAGAAAATGAGGTTAAGTGTGTTGATGTCTGTCCACAGCTCATCCTTAACTTCAGCATAGCAATGAATAAAGCCTGCAGATGCTGTTTTGAATACACAGCAGGTCAGTGACAAAGCTGGTATTGCAAATGAACTGGAGGGCTGTGTGGATGGATTGGCCAGAAGGGCTTTGGATATTAAACATTACTGCTTCTTTCTATTATGAAAGAATTATACTATTATGAGAGAAATACATGAACATTACAGAAACACTCACAAGAAAACAAATTTCTTTCAACAGCAGGTTTGAACAAGGTAAAAGTTACATAAGCTATATGTGGACTATGCTTGACAGTGGACCAAAGGATGGCATTGCTTCATGGCCACAGGCATCCCTAGGGCTGGCTCCTAAACATGTCCCAGCCACAGACATCTCTGGAGGAAAAAGAACACCTTATTCAACAACTTTCGTTGCTCATTTCTTAAGATCAGGACATCACTACCTATGTTGGTTGTTATAAGGAGTTACTTATCTTCTAACGACTCCAAAAATATCTGTATGTAACAGCCGGAAACTTCTGCTTTCCATAACTAATTCGGGCTTTCATAAACTGATTTACAACTGTACTTGCTATTTAATTGTTAGAAAATATTTAAGACAGTATTAGTTAGAAAATATTTAAGGCAGTATTTTTCCTCCTAAGCTCAGCCACTTAGGGAGTTAAAAGTGCCATGGCTAAGGGGCCCATTTGAGCTCAGTAGCAAACCTTGGTCTTAAAACACATTTGCCTCTCAGCAGGTGATAGTCTCCACAGAAGTGCAGCCTTTTATCCAACTGACCCATGAGATGGACTGGTGTTTGCCACTCTCTTAGTATGCCTCTGAAAATACCTGTTTGTTTGGTAAGGCTAGGGGTTTTACCAAAGATATGCTGACATTAGGTAAATTATTGTCCCCTTAGGTAAATTACTGAAACAAGAAGGTAAAAATTAGAAAACAGCAGCAGACATCATCTTCCCATACAAGGCCTTTTTAACAGTGGTTTACAAATGAACCACTTTGCATCAAAGGTTCCAGCAAAGCATCAGAAGAAAGCAATTTTCAGAACACAACAATATCACGAAGTTAAGAAAATCCTCTCTGCTGTGCTGCACTGTATTCATGCAAACCTTAACAACAAAAGGCCTGTTAAAAATGCAGACTATCTTTGATTATTTTGCTTAATGGTCTTCACTGTGTCCTTTACAAACCAGTAATCAGCACCCAGAAGAAAGCCAGGAGGTAACACACTAGCTAGCTATGTATCACTGTCACAAATCACTGTGGATTGGAAAAGCACACCAGTTGGGGTCCCAGCATCCTGATAACACAAATACTGTGCCATGTCCAGCCCATTGTGAGGAATTGCACCAAGGAGAGTGTGGCTCAGGGAGACCAGCAGTGCTTTCCAGGCTCTGCTGGACACAGGGAGGACATTCCCACTGACTCCAAGGGAGATGCTATGCTCACATGGAGACACAGCAGCTCAGAAAGGAACTCAGCATGTGTGTGTGTCAGCCTGAAACTAACTCCACCCCGCAGCTGGGTCCTTACACTCAGACTACAGCATCCTGTAAGGATTTTATCAGACACAACTCACCACACGATAAAATAAATCTGCAAAATATGTTAAAGAACCATGTCCTCAGAGTAGCCACTTCCCTGCACTGACTAGAGCTGGACCTTGGGTGAACAGCTCTGGTGCACACATCCTCTGCCTGAGTGTCCTGAGGAGCACTCCAGGCCAGTGAAGCAGAAAATGTGTGCATTCATGTTTTAGTGCTTCATCTGGGCTGGGTACTCCTCTGCTGCCAAAAGCCAGGAGTTATGTTCCTGACAACAGTAAGGACAAGACTAAATCAAGGAAAGAGTTCACAGAGGCAGAGAAATTCAGTGGAGCTTTTGATGAACAAATCTCATTAACTGACTGGCTATCAGCTATCCAAATAGATTAAAAGAATGATCATTACAGCTGTAGTTTAACAGTTTGGAAAAGTGACGTTTTAAAGACACTACACAGCACTGTCACCTGTAATGCTATGCTGTAAATTTGTTATTTAAAACCTACATGTAAATACACAGCAACTCTTGCAAGTTATTGGCAGCATTCAAAAATATTGGCAAAAGCAAATAAAAATGCATCCATTTTGGGGAAATTAAATATTTTATGACTTTATGTTCTCATCAGATAGCAAGCATTAAAAATATGCCCATTGCAATGTGTACAATAGCTACAGAAAAAATGCTAGGTTTGCTACACTTTCTTCAGATTGAGTTAACTGAAATTAGATTTTCAAATCCATGAAAGACAGGCATAGTCAATCACTGTAATGCTTTCCCAATGCCATCACATGTCAGAACACTACACGTGAAAGTTCCTAGAAGATATCACATTTGATTTCCTAGAAGATACCACTTTTCACTTCTTGTCAAAACCATACCACTTCCTGGGGAAAAAATACAAATGTGTGCCTGTTTCAGACAGTCTTACTTGCTGTGGATGGACTCAGATCATGCTGTCCTAGCTGAGTGATTTAAAATTGGATTTATTGTGATTCTTCATGACTGAAGAGGTCAAAGCCTTCCCCAGGGAAAACAACTGTAAGATGTTCTGCAGACAAGTTTAAGGAGTACATGTGAACTTCTTAGCTTCACAAGGTTAATGTCTTGGTTTCACTGTAAGTAACACAACCTTCTTATTAACCACAAGAAAGACAATAATTTTCATATCTATAGAGTAGAAATGCTTTATTTTCCTACATTTCCCCCTCCCTCCTCAAAATATGCAAAGCAAATTTTGAAATTCCCAATTCAATATATATCAAAGAAGAAAAAGGTTCAAAGTCAAGTCCTAGAAAGTCAAGAAATGCCAGAACAAATTTAGTTCAGCTCCCTTGTGCTCATACATCAAGATGAAATATTTAATTACATGATGACATGCTATTTTTTGACTGCATGATCTGTGCTTTAAAGAACAAGAAACAAATTCCATAGTGGCCTGATTGGACCAGATGTTTAGATGTTCATTGCATTTCAAATATAATACTTCAGTAGTTATTTATCTTACTGAGAGGTATAAGGTCAGATTAAAATTTTCATAAGATTACCTGATAGTTTGATTTTTTTTCAGTAGAAAAAGCATTATTGGAAATAAAATACATCTTCCACCACCTTGATACTATGCTGTGATCTAGTTTTGAATTAACAAAACCAGAACAAATCTCATTTGGCCTGATTTTTTTTTCAAACAGGTCTATCACAATGACTAACTTATCAAAATATTTTAAATTGCATTCTAAAAATACCAGCTATTTATTATTTTACTCTGCTGTACAGACATCAGTCTAACACTCAATCAGAGTAAGTGGTGATGAATCATGCACATTTTAGGAATGTCTTGGCTCTCTGAATAACGTTTGGGTTCTGAATCTTTGTTGATAGAAATATCTTACTTCCAACAGAAATTTACATACAAATGTGCAAATCAGGGCTAGAGCAGCAAGCCTGTGTTATGGCTAAGAGGTGTCTGGGCTTGGCTAGCTGCCTTGAGTGCCTACTTCCACCTTGGCTCGGATAATTGGAATAAAGATGAATGAAAATTTAGGCCTGCAGTTTTAATAGTAACTATTTGTTATTTAAATTTCCTAAAATTAGTTCCACACTAAATGATTGCAAGAATGTGTGCTCAGAATTAAAAGGCTGCTCTTTAGCATCAGCACATTGATTTCTTGGGGTCCTTGCAAAGCTTTTCACATTGTTTCTGGACTAAAGCTCTACACCCCTCTAACTGCCTGTCAGACATCATTTCTGCTTTATGAATAAATAATATGATGCCCAGGGGAAACGTTGGACTAAGACAAAAAAATCAATATGTGTCTAGCACGTATTAGACAGTTGTTCAGCTGAAGTCTGTCTCAAATATGTGGAGTAATTTTAATAACAAAACAAATTCTTCCTACACTGAGCTTAAAAGAAGGTTATTAACAAAGCACTACCACTATGTCACTCTGTATCCTATTTGAAGATTAATAATGCTGTTCTCCTAAAATGTGAATAAATATTCTGATTGCAAAGTATTTGGTGATTATTTGTCTACAAATTTCAAATATTCACGCTACAGAAAAATGTTAGCAAGTGATTTTTTATTCTGTTCCTCTTGGAGTGGTGCTGGTGCACATCTGTGTAGTAAAGCTGTTATTACAACTGACTTGTTTGTTATTTTAAAAACATCTTCCAAAATCGCCTTTTCTTTTCCAGAGGACCCAGGATCAAAAGTGAAACAAAAGCAGAGTAAATTAATCATTCATGCAGCTCTGTAATCATCTTAGTCGTTCCTGCAACGTAAGCCTGTTTTTGCAGTCAGTGCAGTTCCTGGTTCAGTCCCCCACCATGCCCAGATGCAAACCTGTCACAGGAATATTTGACTCCCTCCACTTCTACAGGACCTATCTAAATAAACAGGCCTAACTCCTTTCATGGGGCAGCTCTTAAATTCCTTTGCATTGTGCCCAAGAAGGGCTGGTTATGTTAACTGTACCATAGAGGAAGCATCAGTGAAGGAACCGATGCTCACTTGCTCTCCCACAGAGAGAACTCTTACTGAAGGTGGACAAGCTTGACTCCTACACTCCTTCCTTCCTTCCTTCCATGTGCCCTTCATCACCAGGAAAGCTTGGGCTGAGCCCAGCAGCAGTGCACAGCCCCTGCTGACAGCACATCACTCCCCCTCCCATTTCACTGATGGCCAACAGGGATGAAGTCTCACCCATCCTCACCTCCTCAAAAATGTTGCCTTCCCACCGTGGTCCTTGAAAACATAGATATCATGCTGGAAAACGAGGAGGACATGGATAGGTTATTTTGGGACAAGGGGCAAGCTGCCAGGGCTCCTAGGAGTCCTCGTGAAAGCCACGGGCACGCCAGGTTCAGCAGCATGGCCAGACAAACAGCAAAAACAAAGAGGTAAAGACAAACTAGCAAGCTGCAGTCAGACCCATGGATGACCTCTGAGATCCCTGACTCCAAGTCACCAACATTCAGCTATGGACACTGCTTTCCAAGGGGGTTTTTTCACCCCCCTGCTGTTATGCACACCTTTTAGTGCAGATCCTCCCCATGGGAGCTGGCTGACAAGGCGGCTCCTCCTGTTTCGTTCAGTATAATGAAAAGCACAAACTCCATGTATTTATGACCCTTTCAGACTGAGGAGCTGCAGCTGAGTGCCCTTGCCTGGGGGTGCTTACTCCTGCAGGAGAGCCAGCCATCTGGAAGGGCAACCTAAAGAAGGCAGAGGGAAAACCTGACATCCCAGGCAAAGAAACCTGCAGACGTGCAGAAGCTACTGCTGATAGAGGCGGGGGTACAAGGTATCTCGAGGCTCACCAGCCAACGTGGTGGAGCCCATGAACATCAACAGTGATAGAAAATGCTTTTGCCAACTCAAAGAAAGTGAAATGATAAAGACAAGAGGGGACTTCTAAGAACAAACAAACCAAAAAGGAGCAAACAAAAGCCCCCCAACAAACTCAACCTAAAAAAATGCCCATTAACTAACAAAAAAGCCCCATACCCACTTCTCAAAACCCACACTGGCAAAGAGGAGAAGTCTGAGGCTGATGCTTGTATGGATTCCTATTGATTCCAAATACCTACAGACCCCAATCCCTGGGTGCTTGGTGCAAAACAGCCAGAAAGGGAACTGAAAGCAGAACAGTGATTTCCAACGCAGGCAAGCTGCCAGCTGTAAGCACCAAACCATGTATCCTGTGCAAAATCACTCCGAGGGAAGCACCCCTTCATCCCTTCTCGCTGCCTTTCTGGCCAGGTCCCTGGCAGTGCTCCCACGCCAGCAATCCCTCTCCAGCTGGCACCTGCCTCACACATTCTCCTTCAGCCACTGGCCCTGCACCTCTGCCATGCCAACACCAGGCCAGACAGCCCAGAGCAGAGACACTGAGCATGGGCAGACCAGTGTGATGCTCAGCCATGGGCACCAGAAACCAGTCCTGCATGTTCTTTGCAGGTATCAGTTACAGGGGACGACCTGCCAACACCTCTGCTGTCCTGCTGTAGAGACCTGCCCAAGAGACCTCACCCTGCTCTTTGTCCCTCACACGTCCCTCACCACCACAGTGTATCCGTGTTAGAAGCCATTCCTGTGCTTCTAAAAAAGTGACTGTACAACATGTATTTCTGCCAGCCCCCAGGAGACAGGACCACTTGACCTTGGACACTTGACTCATGACCACTCAAGTTGCACATTCTCGTCCTTTCGATGCTATTTAAATGAATAACTAAGCTTCCTAAAACTGACACTGTCTGTAACCTCTCGATGTTGCCTTTGAAAGCCACAGGAACCTCAGGGAGGAGCCTCTCAGTGAAACACCAGACCTGCCTGTGAGTGCAGTGCCTGGAGACGGGGCTCCTGACTGGCTGAACAAAGTCCTCAGTTCAGCGACCTCCTTTATCACCTGTTACTCTTTCCTTCTCCACCTCCATCTGAAGGTACTCTGAACCATACTCATCAAGTGACCCAAGGAGGGGTCTTTTGTTTGGTTTTTTTTTTGTTTTTTTTTTTTTTTTTACACAGCCCAAAATCTGCCAGGCTAAAGATTGATACTATTGTACCACCAACACAGCTGGTTGAGAAAGGATCCTGTCCTCACCTTCCAGCCTCACTCACAGCCAAACAGCTGTTTCTAGACTGTACTATACATCAGAGAAACACACTCAGATTTCTGAAAGACCCTAGAACCCAAATAAAACTTTTTTTTTCCCCAGCTCTAAGGTTCCCAGCTTTTAACTGAAATGATAATGCTCTGGACCTACAGTTGCCCTCAGACGGCACTGTGCTGCTGTCTAATGCTGATGGGGGATTACATGGCATGATAATATCTGTTCACAAATTCTGATTTCCTCTGCAAGAGTTCAGATTATGCAGGACCGTCAGACATGCTTCAGCCATCAACACATTTTTATTGCAAACAGAATTTGCAATAACAAACAGAGAAGAGAGAGAAAACCCTCAGCTTTCAGATGTGTTTCATTTCCTGATCTGAGTGTCTTTCACAGAAGATGAGAGTTCAGAAGTAAAATGCTTCATCTTTGACAGATTTAAAGGCAACTGTCACAGACCTCTAGCTTCCACAAGGTAAGACACAAAAAGCATGAGTGGTAATAAATAGATTTTACATTAATTTTATCTCCAAGGTGTCTGTACAAGCTCATGGATTCCTGTGTTCATTTTAAAGACAATTACTGCCAAGAAGCAATGATTCTATGTTGTATTTATTTATGCCTTTCTCATGAGCCCAAAATCTGGAACTGAAGCATCTCTGTCCTAAGTAGAGGTAACAAAAAGAGCCAGAGAGGGACTCAGAGTCTTCACACAAACTCATACAACCAGTCACTGTAGCTTAGTAGGCATCTGGTCAGACAATTTGTGGTAACCAAGTATGTTACCAGAAAAGTGCACTCCATTTTGGAAAGGAAAAGTTAAACCTGTCTAGGATTAAAAAAAAGTTCAGCTTGTCTGAGCAATCTGACTTTCCTTTACGAAAAGCTAGGAACATGCAGCAGGTCAGTTAGCACTGTGGGGTTACCCTGAAAGATTTTGTTTGCAATACTATCAACATGCATGAAGCGAAGACCACCTGCTTATGTGCAGTAGCAAAGCACTGATTCCTCATAAAGTTTCAAGGCTCTTACTGTGTTAAGAAAGGGACTTGAAATCTTCCCAGTACTTCTCAACTCAGCCACAAACTGTGTGCTTTACATACCATCAAGTCCAGTCCAGTCTGGTACCATATCACTTACTAGTAACAGCCACCCAGCAAGGGCTGGAACCCTTGGAATTAAAATTAACTTCAGTCCTTGAAATTTACTTTTTGCCAGATGTTGCGAGACATTATTTAAGAGGCAACCCAATATAAATTTGGTATGGCTCAAATCTCATCATTCCTCCAGTAAATGAGTGCAAGCAGCACCAGCCTGCCTACTGAAGGCTGGATGATGTTGGTCTCCATGCAGAGGTACCAGCTCTGCTCTGCAGACTGCACACCCACAACAACTTCCTAACCCCTACATTCTTTTCTGCACCCAGCAAAGGGGGGAGAGCTTTGTGACTTGAACATGAAATATGAACCCCCAGTAGTCTATTTTGGTCAGCTGCTGTCCATACCCATGGTGACCTCATTAGCTATGCTTCCAAACAGGCTTTCAGACAAGCAAATTGATGTATAGATCTGCAGCATCTACCACAACTGCAACAGCAGAAACAGCTTTTATCAACTTGGCAAAGTGAGTTAAGACTCTGATTTCCAATGAGGTGGTCATGGCTTTGCTTGACCAGAACATTTACAGTGACCAAAGCCACCTTCCTGGAGCAGGACAGCCTGTGCCAGCACTGCAGGACACATCATGCCTCTCATGCAGCTCCAGGAAGAAAAGCAGCTGAAAGAATGAGATGCTGAGGGGGTAAGGAACAACTTTCTGTATGACCACACACAAACCCATATTCAGCAGATTTTACCTTTCAGCTAGGACTGGTACTGCTCCTTCTAAGGCACAAATACAAGAAGTGCATTTTCAAAATGTACCACATCTTTGTTTTAAGCGCACACAGTGGCAATGTCATGCAGCTCACCATGGACTGTGAAGCTGTAAGCAACAGTTTCTGTAAAAGCAACTTGTAATATTACTGCTAACCATTTCAGTTGCCTAGCACTGGCACCCTCCATAAATTAGAGGAGTCTTCAGAAAATGAGTTAAAGCCAAGCTGACCACCACAGGAAACAAAGAAGTTTTATAAATAATTACCTTGTAGTCTCTGTAGGGCTTGGTGTTCAAGTGAGATACAGTATTGACAAATGATTCCTCCTAGGCAGAAAAAAAAAAAAAAATCAAAAAAATTCACAAGTCCAAATTCATTTATGACACACTTTAAGAATATGAAAATATACATTACATTCTCTGGTTCATCAAATTTAAAATCACATCCAGAGAAAAAGACTTTATGAAAAGGTTTTCTTACTATATTAAAAATACCCAAGAGTAACTAATACAGTCTTTAAATTTCTTTTTATTATTTTTGTCTGTAAACTATCTTTTGGCTTTTAAAGATCTGATAAAGTTAGGCTGAGAATTAGGACATTTTTATTCTCTCACATATGCAATGTTGCCAATAATATAAATTTCATAGAACAAATCAGAATAAGAGGCTCCTACATGTAAAGTTAGGGTAGTTTATGCTTGTTCAGTGACAGTGAGATTTGTGTAGCTGCTTGGGTTTGATAAGTAGAAATTCATTGTTACTTAGAAATTTTACTGGTTTAATATTTAAAGAAAGAGCATCCAGGTCAGTGATGAGAGATTTACCAGAAGCAGAGAGAGTTAAGGAGGCTGCAAATTTTCCCTTGGCACCAGCCTTGGAACACATACTTTTGTTTACAGGATAACAGAGGGGCCATATGGTGGCAATTTGTCCTGCAATGCCTACATAACAAAATTACTAACTTTGGACTTTGTTTTTTCCCCATTGCTTACATGAAAATTAACTAACTTGGTTTGTAAATTATCTAGAAGAACGTTAAATGTCCTCCTTGGACATTTATTTCAGATTTAAAGGGTCTTACACCGTTAACTTTGTAGGGGACTAGCTCACTAAGGTATTTGAGACTGGTTTAAACCAAAATTAGAGCAATCAATAGATTAGGAAATATAATTAAAACCAAAGTAAAGGGAAACAGATATAAAATAGACTATTTCTGAAGGCATATGCCATTTCTTCTACATCATTAATTTTCAGAGGAGACTCCAGTTACTAAAAGCAGCTTAAGAAATCAGAGATACTGTCAGGCTATCAGCTCGTTCAGACCACAGAAGGACACACTGATTCAATTACTTCCTTTTACTGTAAATCCTAATTAAAATCAGTATAAGCACATATTACAACTCAAACTTTGTGCAAAAAGATTTTTTTTTTCTTTTTAGTAATCATTAACCAGTTGTTTTGCTCATTCATACCCATGTGCACGTGTCCCACGTCCCCCCACTGTACTTACTGGTGTACTCAACTAAAAATAAAGCAGTGCATGCTCCTGGAGAACTGTTGCTTAGCTACATTCTCAATTATCACAATGCTGGCCTTACCCATTCAGTGACAAGGTCAAAGCAATTGTTTCTTTACTTTAATGATGAAGTATCCTGTTTATAAAAATCTTATCTGCTTCCTACTTGGTAAAATATTGCACATTTCAGTCAATCATTGCTGGCAAGTCCCCCAGAGAGATACAGTGTGAGAATATAACTGGTAGTGTTCATATTTGCCCTTAACAGAGAGGGGTTTTTTTTCCCAACCCCACCCCGAACATCAGCTACCTCACACTGACACACAGGCAACCAATTAGACCAACATTTGTTTTCCTTCTCTGCTGTGGCCAGGCAAATATGGCAGAAATGCAGTAGTTGTATATTTATTCTTATTCTTCCCCCCACCCAACAACAAGCATATGTAAAGTGGCAATTTTTAATTAGCATGTACCTAGAGTCGGTGCTGTGGGAAAGCTATAGAAAAGAAGGATTTTCCCCATCCCTTGTAAACACAAGAACTTTTTGGTTTTCCTTTGCCTTTGAGGGCAGGTGTTCAGTTGCAAAGACTGCAATTCTCCCTAGGCTAGTCCAGGCTACTGAATATTTCATAGCCCCTGAGAAATGCAGCTGTAATCAACTTGCAAATAATGAAATGGGCAGCAATAATAGAGCAGAGGTAAAGTGCACCATTAGAAAGCATCAGTGCTTGGACTGCTGCTGCAGTCTTGCTGTACCAATTTATCAGGTTACTTGAGAAAATAATAATGCTATCAACTATGAAACAAAAATTAATGCTATGCAGAAAAAAAAAACCCAAACCCAACAAGTGTCTCAGGTGGCCAACATGAATAGCAAACAGAAAAAAGTCAGAAAGCATGTCAAAAGGAGTCACATTCAAGACTGAAACTCCATGAGATGTATTAATCACATGCCAGTTACACACAGCCACATTCAGGTATTAATAGAAAAGTAAGTTTACGTAAGTTACTTAATTCAGGAAAAGCTTCATAAATATTAAAATAAAACAGAGAAAATACTTTGGAAGTAATAAACATGTTCATCTTAATCATATCTTGCAGAATAACCCATCTGCTATCTTAACTTCTTTGAGGTTTGACATTCAGAGTCTCAACCACCTCTCTGGGAAGCTGTTCCAGTCTTTGACCATCCTCTTGGTAAAGAAATGCTTCCTATTGTCCAGTCTGATCCTCCCTTGACACACCTTCAAGCCATTTCCCATGCATGCAATAACTGAATATCATGTAGAAGAAATCACAACTCCTTTTCCACTTCCCTCACTCAGGAAGTTGTAGGGAGCAGTGAGGTTGCCTGGCAGCCTCCTTTTCTCCCAAACTAGACAAATCCAAAGTCCTTAGCTGCTCCTCATTGGACATTCCTTCCAGCCTTTTCACCAGCTAACAGCTGGTGAAAAAGCTGTATTTTCAAGTGACTCTGTGATATGTAACTGTGGAGAAAAGCAGCTGAGAAACAAGCAGAGGCTGAAGAATAAACATAGTGCTCCAGTCTTGCCTTCTGGAAACACAGCAATCTCCCAAAAGTGCCGTGCAGCAATGGATGCTCTTCCTATGGACCAGAACATGCTCCAGTTCTGCAGAAGAGGGCAGGCACTGTCTCCCCCAGCCCACATTTTCCCAGGTACCACAGGATACGCTGCTGACCCACAGCTCCCGTGGCTGCACAATCCCTCCTCATCCTCCCTCCAAGCAAGGGCTGACACTCAGAGCTGCCTCCCGAGAGACACACACAAGTAACACGCCCACGTCGTAGGCAATTCTCAGAAGGCTGTCTGCCTCTGTTAGTTAACTGCTGATACTCACAAGAATATGCTGAATGTTATTCCTAGAAGTTAAAGGAAGGTCTGGAAGCAGGACGGCTGGCAGCTTCACATGCAACACAACACATTGCAAAGAGAAGTCTTGACGGAAGCGTGAAGTTGCACAAACACCTGTGCAAGCAGGAATCTAACAGCAGTGGGAAATAGAAATTGCTACATGCTTTGAGAAAGAATCTCTCCATGCAGGAAGTGTTCAATTTATGTCAGTCTAATCAGCTTTTACGTGTTTCCAAAAGTAATTCATAGGAACTCAAAGAATTTAAGCAGATTGTGAAAGAAGTCAAAGTGAAAAACACACCCTCTTCTTTCAGCGCCTTTGTACTTGTTATGTTCTCCACAAGGATATGCTGTACTTTCATTACTTTCCTCACCAGCAACAGATATAGACTGTGGACAGGTTTAATACTGCCAGAGAAAATGTGGTGTACACATGTTCAATGCAGCAGGGGGAAATGAGCTCTCTGTAACATCCCAGAAACACATCACCTGTCACTCTGAAAGAAAATGGTGTCTCAGGGTGATACTGAACTGGAGTAATTCCCATGCTTTGATAATTAAAGTACTCCTCCTAATGTTATCTTCCATCTGCTGGAGAAGAGATCACACAGATCGACCTTCCAGTCACATGGAGCCCCCAAAAATTCTCTTCAACTATCACAAAGCTCAGACGTAACTAAGATGCCCCCATTCATATTCTCCTACACTCCCTCCTACAAATACCCAAAGAAAAATTACTCAGACAAACTCCAATTTGGACTTTAAATGTCACAGGCAAATCTTATGTAGCTCATTTTTCCTTTGACTTTTTTCCCTGGGATGAAAGAATTATTATTAACTCCCTGGGGATCATGTCTTCACTCTACTGTGAAAAAGTACATGATAGACAGAGACAGACCTTGAACAATATAAGGCTGGTAGAGCTGCTCTGCAAGTTTATCTATTAAAAATTTAAATACCTATTTCAACAGCTGTGGATTTTCTGTCATATCACTAATCCTCTTCCAGATAGTAGCATCCCAGTCTAGCCTTTCTATAAAATGGTAAGACAACGGTGATACAGGCTGCTGTAATTTGTGAGGTGTCTTATTATTTTTTGTATTTACATATCTAGAACTAGTCTTAGAGGAAGGATGATTGGGAGATACACACACACACATGCAATTCTAGCATCAAGGGACTCACAAACCCTGCCCAACACCTAAGAGGGGCTCTCACTCCTCAGCCAACACTTACAAAGCAGCAAGGCAGGCAGCAGTTCACTGCTCATGGGCTGCCTCCTCCTTGGGCAATTCACTCTACTGGGAGCCTTGGAAAATTTGCAGCATCATATTAACTCTTTCCAGGACTATGTATTTGCCAATATCTTGTGAAAATGAACTTTCAAGACATTCAAACTCAAACTGGCATTTTGTGATGATAGCTATAGGCGAGGCTAGCAGTGGTGCTGCCTGTTACAGCTCTTGGCTACTTTCCCCTTTCTTTGTAATTTTCAGTTGTTAAAAAATGCAGCTTCATGCTAAATGTAGTTTTGGGTACCTCTAATAAAACAATGCATATGTTTCTGAAAATAAAGCCAAAGAAAAGCACTTTTCACTGCAGAAGTTAAAAGGTCTTTTCCTTTGAGAAGCTCCAGTATCTGTACTCTTTGAAGAAAGGACTTGACAGGACCCAGGAAAAAACTTTACGTCAGAGAGATGCTTTTTACTGCCTTTTGAAATGGGATAGATGTGCTCCTGTGAGAACAGGAACAAGAGTAAGGAGATTGTAGAAAAGTAAGGAAAAAGGGGGAAAATGGGATTGAGAGATGCGTGGGCAAGATGATGAATAAGAACAGGCAAGGAGGTTTGGCTGGGGAGTCTGGGAGAGAAGCAGGATGAAAGAGGGCATGGGACTAAGGAGGAAAGATGGTGAAAGCCAGCCAATCTAGGCAAAATCCAATGAGAAAAAAAATGGGTGAAAAAGAAGAGTGAAGTCAGGAGTTACTTGGAGGAGAACAGGGGGAGCTGAGACCCATCCAGCATGCAGCTGGTACAAGGGGAGACTGGCACTGGCTCGGCAGAGACAGGACACAGGGCTAAGGAGGCAGCAGCACAGACCTGGAAGGCTGGGTGGGAGACTGGCAGCAACAGGGTGTCAAGTGAATGGCAGGAAAGTAACATAAATCCTTTTGGGACAAAAAGCAAAAATACACAACAGATTGTTAAGATGGGAACAGCAGCTGCAGGGAGAAATACACTTAGGAGAGCTGTGAGGAAAACATTCAAGAATAAAGCTTAGGAAAAGACAAGCAATGCAAAAGTAGAAAGGAAACAGGTCTAAGTCAAAAGCAGAAGGTCAGAAGATACCACCTAGGCAAAAGAGTCTGCATCATGAAAGCATATTCCTCTCCAGAGCCAGGCTCATGACTGAGTGCAGCTATGCAGCCACAGTAACACCTACACTTTAGGGACAATCGGGCTAGAACGTATTTTTTTGCTTTACCTAATTTCTCATCTCTGCTGGCACCAATAGCACAAAGCAGCAGAGCAATAAAATGAAGAGACATTACAGGACAGTTCTTTCAAAATGTGAAATAGTAACACTGTTCCTGTTAAGGACGTGACACCAGTCACAGCTACGGATTTTGTTCAAACTGACTCCTTTAAATATGCCAATGGCTCAAGGGTCTGCCATGGGGCCCTGACTGTCCTTGGAAAACCAGCCTGGCCTGCCCTGTGATCTCTCGTACCCAGTGTCAGCAGGAGGCTGTGAGCAGCCAGCTACAGCTCAGCAGGGCACTGATACCTCCCATCCTTGAAGGGCCTCCAGCACAGCTAATGCTTTCCAAGTACTACCACAGGGCTGGAAAAAAATGATCCCTAGCTTCTGCTAGACAAGACAGGGACACAGCTGGCAAACTGCATGAGATGGGTGGCCAGATCTTTTTAGTGCTTTTGATGGAAGGAGAAAAAACACCCACCAAAGTAAACAAATGCCCAAAACTTGCCAGAAATATTGAGCTGCTCTTGTCGCTACAGAGCAGGGGTGTAGGGGGCTCCCTTGGAACCCCTCACCCAGGCACTGTTTCTGCAGAAACCACGATGCAATGCATGGAGAGACAAGAAGTGCTGGGACCCCTGCCTCAGTTCCACTCTGATGGGTCACACACACTGTATACCCAGATCTGGTACTCATCGGCCCACTGGTCTAAGTGTGCCCATAATTATTACCACAGTAACTGGTAAGCATACAACCACCCCCTTAGCTGTAGTCTTTGTCCATTTTAATCCATAGAACTGACGTGTAGAGCCCTGGAAAAAATGATGGTGACATTTACTTCCCTTGCCTCTTATTCCTAGCACTGACCAGTATAACACACCATTAACAGCGGTATCAAACTTGTGTTTTTCAGACTAAATCAGAATAAGTTTACAAAAGCTTTCTCCCAGAATTTCTCCCCTTTCTCACAGAGTACACACCAGCTCCACACAGCATCATGTGATCTGGTTCACAGCTCCTGAGCAAACAGGCAAGGTCCTGCATCTCCAGTAACCCCTCTGTAGCAACATCCCAGTAAATTCGCACCACTTGGGGCTGCACGGCTTACATCTGAAACAAAGACACCAACTTCAAAACATACCATGATTTTAGGCATGTTTTATATTAACTGGGGATTAGATGATTTCCTGCAGATTTAGAAGTACTGTTGCTGCATCTTATACCACTTATTGCTATTTTTTCCTTTGCCCAAAGGTTATCTGCTACCTCAGACTGCTCTTTGGTGTACACGCTCCCAATGCAACAGTAATAAATACGAAAGACTAAAGGTGTCCATGTTCTTCTGTAATAATCCACCATACTGACTGAATTTTAGAAGAAACTACTGGACAGAACTCTCTTCATCCCAGAGGGATTTGTGTGCTGCAAATTACTCCTTTAAAAGTGAGATACAGCAAGAGGCAACTAATAGAGCAGCTGGTGGCAAAACACCCAGAGTGCTCTCTTCCCCATTAGTCTAGACCCAACTGCAAGGCATCAAGGGTATGAGACATATTTAAGAATAGTGCCCACAGTTTTCTTTACTGTCCTCCTAAATGCCCAGCACAGAGCAGTGCTAAGCTGCCTGTGGAACAGACAGCACAGCAGACCATTGTCACATGCTGGGATCTTAGGAGACTTGCCTTTTATCAGGCAGCACAGTCCAGAGCCAGTTGAAAAAAGGCACCACTAACAAAATACCCTGCATTTCAGGCACAGATATGCAGCAAGCTCTCACTTGCTTCAGGAAATCTGCAGACAAGGCTGAAAAGGTAGCAATTTAAAACAGCAAAATGGGACAGTAAGAGCATTTACCTTTTATCTAAACATGATTCATGAGGCAGCCCTGCAAAGTGACAGACAACAACAAAGCAGTTCATCTACTATTGATAACCCAGCGTTCCTAAGCCATCAATAGCCATTTGAGTACTCCCAAAGCAAATTTAGCTTCATCTTCATTACTTTCTGTATTGAAGGACCGAGGACATATCCATGGATGTTTACGCAATGGCAAGACAGCACAGTACTGTATGTTTTATTACACTACCAAAGCAGAACCTCATTCAGACACTGCTAGCATATAATTTCTGTCTCTCTCAAAGCTGGAAGGCAATCATTAGCACATAGAATCTGGCAAGTTCCTATTATCTATCTGGTAATTATAGAAAGATGGAGAAGCCTTCAAAAATACTCTCCAACTTCTGCATTTACTACACATCTGATCAAAATACTATCCCCATTACCTAAATTAACAGACACTTCCCATAAACCATTATTCAGAACACATTAACATTAGTAAAAAAACCGTGAAATAATCATTACAGGCCATACAGACTATTAATACATCTTCCCTTCTAACTTCAAAAATATAAAACTATGCAATGACAACCTGAATTCAGGAAAACATCTTACTGAAGGTGATGACAAGCTAGGCTACCTGATCATTTGTCAGGCATTACTAGCCCAAATGAACACTACAACACAGCTCTAGGTTTTCAAAATATGTATACCATTGCTCAATGCTATTCACACTGTAGCAGCGAAAATATGCTAAATACACACTCAAAGATAATCCCATCCTCAAGAGACTGCTGTAGAAAAGGACAGAAGGATGAGAGACAAGGCAGTGGGTGAGGCCATACATATGTATATGTATACAAAGTAATGGGGGAAGTTGGCCTGTGTCTCATTATCTCAGTTATTCATGCTTCAGGTAGAGGAGAAAGAGGAAGTGCCAGGAAGAACACAGCAGCTGGGACAAGATTGGTACAAAAGGAGCTAGAAGAATAGAAAGGAATCAAAGCAAGGAAAGTGAGGCAAGGGAAACAAGACCATGAGCCCGTGAATGAAGGGAGGAAGCCAAAACCAGAGATTAGGGGTAAAGAACCCAAAAAAATGGGGGACAGTCTGCACGGGGATCAGAGGAGTGCAGGAAAAATCTGCAAGATGCTTTGGTTGTTTTATGCTCAGGCAGAGGCTTCACACAGTCTGGCACCTCAGAGGCTGCATCCAGCCCCATGTCATAGCCTGAATGACACCAACCAAAGCAGCAGAGCTCCTTATCTCCCTGGCTTATGCACCATTCCAATTACACTGCTTGTCCGGGCCCTGGGCAGGTTGTCCCCACAGGGCAGGGGGGGAGCTTCCTGGCTCAGGACCAGGACAGATAACCAGGGTGTCCCCAGGGAGCCCCTCAGCTCCTGTCCCAGCCCCTGCCTGAGCTGCAGCATGACCAACTCCCATCCCAATGCTTGCCTCTTGTTTTTTGCAAAGAAGCCTCATGGTCAGGTAAGGCGACGAAGGCTGCAGCGAAAGCCTGTCAGTACAGGCAATTCCCAAAACTACAGCCACAAACAAATAGATTCAATTACCAAGACAGACACTAGCCCAATTCAAGGGGATTGGTACATCCATTACAAGAAGATGCTGGAGCTGCAGCCTGATCACATTTACATGAGGAAATCATTTTATGCAAATCTCTCATCCACGGGTGAAGGCTGTACAGGAGAGGAGAAACAGCACTGTACGGAGATTCAGGATGCATGGCAGATAGACAATTTAAGGTAAATCATACAGTTCAGTTATACAAGACATATAACCTGGGGAGAAAGTGTGTGGCTTCAAAGTCATAAATTATTTACAAATAATACAGCCTTCTCATGAAATATCCAGAAGGCCAAGCACCTATTTTGCACATTCTTTTCCTCCACTTCCACAAGTCACAGTGAAACTGAAGATGAATATCTTATCAAGAATGAGCTAGGTTTGGGGGAGGATGAACTTAAGAGTGTGGAGCTAGTTTGGGACTTGCAGGCAGGACAAGAAGAACAGAATGCAGCAGGGCTGCTGTGCTTACCCACCTGGAAGGGAAGCATCAGAAGTCAAAAGGAGGGAGCTGGAGTGGGCTGAGGAAAGGAATTGTCCACCTTGTCACCCATAGCCTCCCAGGACTGTCACTGCCTGCCTGTTCAAAATCACCAGCTAATTCCCATCAAATATTTCAGGGTTTTTAAAACGAAATCCATTCCTCAGATTCACAAATCACAGCTGCAGTACCCACATGCATGGTGGGTTTTTTGTCAGCAGTGATGCCCCTTCAGACCATTGGCCTTGCTCTATACAACACATGGTCACACCTCTGTATTCAATTTTCAATTCTCCAGCTTTCTTCAGCATTTCTGTTGTGACACCTCAGCAGTTTGACACCTTCTCATCTTAATTACCCAACACAACACCTGCCCAAGTTCTCCTTCAATGACCAATTCAACTGAGTTATTTTTTCTGATGTCCTGCCTGGTGACCCTGCATGCCTTCCAGTGCTCTTACAGGCATCAACCTTTTCATAGATATATACACAGTTCATAATTTTCTTTTATGTTGCAGACTCTTTAGTCTTCAAAGTCTTTTTCAGATCTTCATGCTCAGCTTGCATCCAATTCAACACAGTCTGGCTGGGGTTTTTTTGTTGGAATCATTAGGGGCAGATACCCATCTGCTCAAGGATATTTCTGTAGTCTGAGTAACTCCTAACATTTGTGCTTCCAGGAGACCACTGTTTCTGCTTGCTTATACACACATGCCTTAAGTGACTTTTGCAATGTGTTTAAGCAGCATCCCATGCTGAGCCTGAGGATACTACTTTTCTCTCTTCTGACTTTCTCCTGTTTTCAACTGATCTGCTGTTATTTGTATGTAGGACAAGTAATTCAGTGTATAAAAAGCCCTTGAGGTTAAAAGTTACATTTTTACACACTAATTCAGAATTTTTTCTGGAACTCTTCAAAGTCTTGGAGTGCATTTTCTTTGTATTACAGGTTTGCCTAAATGCAACAGCAGTGTCATTCTTGAGTTCACTGTTTGTGTCACATATGCAGCCACATAAGGCAAGTAAAATATACAACAGAAAAAAACCCCAATTTATTTTCTTACTAGCTACAGATATTAGCATGTCTTATTGGTATCAATTGGTTGCAATAAAAAGACAGAAATACCAAAATATTTCTTCTCAGCTTTAGGACTACAGCATTTTTACAAGACCAAAACTAAAAATAAATGTACCTCTTGTATTATAAAGAGCAAATGCAGCACCAAGTGTCACTTCATCTATGCAGTTACCTCCCTGCACCACGGGTTCATATGTATAATCCTCCCAAAGCCACCACAGGGCATAAAATGCAAATTAAAAAGTGACATGAAATCTACATTTTCCCTTATCATGGAAATCTACTCAGTAGCTATTGCTCATGTACACCTATGCCTGTCAACATTTGCAACCTTGTGGTTAACAAAAAAGTCTGTTTCTGAACATTCCTAAGATTTTTAAATCAACTAAAATGCCATATGAACTCAAATCCTGCCAGTCATTTTTCTCCCTGTATGACACACTTTAGGTACCCAAGCCAAACAACAAAATCTCCTTTCTGGAGGAAGGGATATTTTTCTTGGCTGAACTTGTTCCTACCTAAGTCTACATCCACTTCCTAGGTCAGATGTGGAAAGAAGAAGTTGTCACCCATTTTGCAGCTCACTAAGATCTCAGCCACTCTGTCACACATGCAGCTGTTTCTCCTTTGAAATCTTTGCTATTGCAAGTATATTCAAATCTTAAATAGTACATAAGCTCTTGTGAATGCCTTTAATTGAGGAAGACCTATGTAAATGCTTGGATTCCATACTATCCTAAAATAGTAAGGCTTCTTCTCTGGGAGAACCACACAACTTACCGTAAGACTGCTCCTCTTTTGCCTCAAAAAACTATCCCTGACCTGGAAAGCCTACCACAGTCTCCAAGGACTGCACTAGAGCAGTAACATTTACACTGAGAAGGCAGCACCCGTATGTCTCAGATCAGGCTCGCAGGGAAGTTTAAAAACCATGAATACAAAGTAAATTTATACGCAAAATACTTCAGTCTTAGCTTTTCAGACAGAGAATCAGGAGATAAAGACAATTTGAACATCAACAGTCAAAGGGTAACACTACTGTTGCTATCCTGTTGACGAAGATTAAAGCTATGCCTGTAATTAATACAAAATCAGCTTGCAAGGCAAGGAGAGGAGGCTGAGGTCACTGATAACAGCTCCACTCCTCCCACATGCATCAAAAGGGGCACATTTGGTGGGGTTCATTTCCAGGGGTGTTAACTCAGCAGCAGGAGGGAACATGCAGTGGCACACCAAACCACTGTGGTTTACAACAGCCCTGCCTGTAGGCTTGTGTTGATAAAAGTCTCCTGCCTCGAGTCTTGGGTATGATGCTGCTAAAGGCTTCTCAATATGACAGCTAAGCTCAGCACCTCATCTGCTATGCTGTGGAGGCACAGGGGACATGATGCCAGCTATAAATTGCTCGAAAACAGAGTTAGTAAGCAACAGGCTTTAAAGGAAAGGATATACTTCAAAAAAGCAAGACAAGGGGTTTGCACAATAAGCATTATTTGTCCAACATTTACAGGCTCAAGTCTCTGTAAAGAATGAGATTTTCCCTTATTTTTTACCTGCATATTCAAAACAGTGATAAGTAATTGCTCTTTTGCACACATCCTGCAGGAACGGGAGATGGCAGATACTGTACCTCTGCTTTACAATACAGGGAATACATAAAAGATTTTGTATCTTAAAAACTAAAGGTGAAGAAGTGTGAGCAAACTGAGAAGTGTATAGCTATCCTTTTTTCAGTGAGAATGGAGAACCTTTTTCAAATTTTTAAGAAACAAACTAGAGAACTGTTATTAAAAAACCTGCAAAGAAGGAGGTATAGAGGTAGTCCCTACCACCCATCCAGCACAGCTGCTAAAGAGTGCAGTTGGCGCTGTCACAGAATCAGAGAGGTGGGAAGGGACCTCTGGAGGTCACTTGATCCAACATCCCTGCTCAACTAGAGCCTCCCAGAGCTGGTTGCCCAGGACCATGTCCAGGTGGCTTCTGAATACCTCCAAGGATGGAGACTCCACAGCCTCCCAGGAAAACCTGTGCCAGTACTCAGCCGCCCCCCCCCCAGTCAAAAAAAGTGTTTCTGGGCGTTCAGCAGGAACATCCTGTATTTCTGGTTTTGCCCATTGCTCCTGTCTTGTCACTGGGCACCACTGAAAACAGCCTGGCTCTGTCCTGCTAGTGCTCACCCTTCAGGTATTTCTATATTGACATTTTCCCCTGAGCCTTCCCTTCTCCAGGCTGAACAGCCCCAGTTCTCTCAGCATCTCCTCACATGAGACATGCTCCAGTCACTCAATCACCTTCATGGCCCTTTGTGGGACTCCCTCCAATATGTCCATTTCTCTTCAGTACTGGGGATCCCAGAACTGGTGTGGCCTCACGAGTGCCTAGAAGAGGGGCAGGATCACCTTTCTCCACTAGCTGTCAATATTTTGTCTAACACAACCCAAGACACACTTTATCTTCTATGCCACAAGGGCTCATTTGCCGGCCCATGTTCAACTTGATGTCCACCAGAACCTCTGCACCTTTCCTGCCTTCCGAATGGTCATCCCGCTGCACATATTGGTTCCTCCCCATGGGAAGGACTTGGCGCTTCCCCTGCTCCCAGCATCTACCTCTCAGAAGCTCAGCTCTGGACGTGGGCTAACTCCTAGCTGCTCTCTGCAGCAGAGCAGAAGGTGGCATGCTCTGGGCACAGCATTGCTCAGCTGGGGCCAGCCACAGCAAAAAGCCACACTCTGGTCAGCACGTAAATGACCTGTGATCCTTGATCCCATGTTGGCCATGTGCCCCAGCAGGGCTCACTCTACAGTCTGCACTGTGTCAGCATCTCCTCACTTAAAGCTCCAGAGGCACTGAATTGCCAGGCTGTGCTTTTGGAAGTTAACCCTTTCCTGTTAAACACCATCACTCCCAGGGATGAGGAACAAAAGTCCTTTGGAGAAGATTAATCAGGAGGGTGAGAAAACACAAGTTTAAGATTCAGCCCCAGCACTCCTCTTCTGCTAAACTGAAACATCAGAAACAGGAAGGAAGAGAAAGCAGCACTGCTCTTCTCCCTGACAACAAAACCTCACTCTTTACCATACAACTGACTTAAGTGCAGTAATTTCTTTGCAAGAGCTTGCTCCTATCTGCACAGCATCAGGCTGGTGCAGACATGCACCACAGGTAGTGGAGTGTTAATAAAACCAGGTAGCCAGGTGTTTAAAAGGCATCAATCTCATAGCTCTTGTCCTGATCATTTACCCACAGCAATCTTCACACTTATTTCTTCTGAATTCAGTCTTTTTAAGTGCCAGCTGCTGATGAACTGCAGGGAGTGTAATTTTTATTAAATGATGAACACTAAAACATTAGAGCTATACCTCGTAAAATCAATTTCCTATTGCCTGTGGACAGATTGCTAAAGCCCAGAAATTCCCAAGGGGTTTATGTGTGCACTTTTTTGGTTGGTTTTGGGGGTTTGGATATTTTTTTGGTTGGTCGGGATTTTTTTCTCATTTCTCTAGAATCCAATTAAGAAAGCCTTTGGATTAAAGTGGTTGCCTTTTTTTAAGCACCAGTGTAATTAATTATATAAGCTAATACTTAATATAGGAAACAGAACTGCTCTGTGGAGCAAGGCACATATCATGCTGGCTGGAACATGGAAACTGCCAATACTTTGAAATTCTGCTTCTCAGGGAATCACACCACTGCAATGTATAATTTCTGCCTAGCTCAGAAAACCAAAGGAAAACAAGTTTTCTTGTTTACTGTGTTTCTTGAATAAAATATTTACTGCTGATTAAAACTAACAACTTGTGCTAATTTCACCACTGTCCAAGAACCAATCTTTCAGTAATTCCCACAGCTGGGAGAAGCAAAAAGTGACAAAAATCAAGACAAGGGTTTCCAGGTTCCCAGATTGCCAACCTGAGGTCCAAACCTCCAGGACTTTGATGTCTCAGGGTAGCTACAACCAGCTCCTTGGGCCATCCCTACAGGAGTTTGGAAGTTGCATCACCCATTTCACAGACTGGGCTCCTCCTCCCAGACCAGCTATAGACATTGATGTGCCTGTTGAGAGCCAACTGCACCATATCACTTGTACACACTATGCCCAAGTGCTGAGTAAACATGAAACACAGAAATGCTGAGTTATTTGCTGCCTGCCTGCTTTGCCAAGTAAATAACATAGCTAATTATGCCTCATAATAATAGCTTCCTGTTTTGGTGGGAAACCAATCCTCTGCCTTTAGTTTGCTTTCCCCAATTCTTCCCCAGGGCTGGTTTTAGCCAAACCTGTTGAGGAGAATGATAACAGGATCACCTGGAAACCAGCATCCATTAAATCAGCATAACTGGTCAGGCCCTACACCACACCCAGACATCACCTCCTCCCCTATCATTCACCTGACTGTTAATGCTAATCAATTCCTGGTATATTATATTTCTAGGAATGAGATGGACTTGTCAAGCAAAATTAAAGATGGAATCACAAGTGAGTAAGAGCTTCAGGGTTCACTCACACAAATTAAAATATGCAGGTGATACCAAAATGTAAATCAAGAGTATGAAATTGAATCTTCAAGAATTGAAAGAAAGAAATTAATTCTTTCTTGCACTTCAGTCAATATAATTGACTGGAACAATTTAAAAGACTTGACAAACTGTCCAAGAGACCCTGGAAAACCAAACTGTTGTACCTCTACATTACTAGCATAAAACCATTTCCCAAGGAACTGGCAAATTTCATGTACTAAATTGCCATAAATTCTTCCAGATTCAGTTATAAACACCAAAAGGTGACTAGATATTTGCATCCCTTTTGATTACCAACGACAGATGTTAAGAAAACAGATAAAACAGAAGGGAAAGAAAATCATACTAGATAAGTCAAAGTGCATTAACAGATAATATTTGAAGTACACATTCAGTATAGGTGGTCCACAGGTAACTGTTTACCTCAGGTCCACGTGCATAATGTCACATGTTGCTGCTCCCTCGAGTGATTAATTAACCCACAGAGAAAAGCTCTGTGACAAGTCACTTCACAAGTCACGAAATGGGGGTCACTGTGCCAGCCAGCACATGACACATTAAAAAGGGGGAAAAAAGGCAGGAAATGCTCTTTATGCTTTCCACTTCAGTACAAACATGAGGGATTTATTTCACTAATCCACAGCTGGCAGTGTCAGGGCTACTTGGAGCTGCAGAGACAGAGAGAAATAACCGATTTTCAAATCCCCTCCAGCTACATGAAGGTAAGAAAGAAGAGCACATCTGCCCCCACAGAGCTGTTATTGCACCTCTGCCAACACCACCTCCTGAAAAGGCTGAGCTAGGGGAAGGGACGGCCCCTCCCATAACTAGGGGAGTCAATTAAGATGGCCAGGATAGTTCCAAAATACACCTTTTTACAGGGTTCTCATTTGGAGTTTATTTTGCCGGTCTGATTACAACATTACATTCCTATATGTAGGGTGTGACGGGAAATGCACAAGTGACTTTGCCTACACAAATATGAGCTTACTCAGACTATTTAAACATGAGGTCACAATTTACCCTTCTGGGGGCAAAGCAGTGTCCTTTCTTACTAAGTGTACTAAAAATCAGGCAATATTTGACAGCACATCAAAGTGTGAGACAGAATACATACACACCCAGTTTGGCCTTTCTGTATTTTCTTCTTCTTTTTCCTTAGGCAAGCAAATCTATAAAGCCTCTCATTTAATGTGTTAGATTAATAAATGATGAAGCTACAAACATGAGAGCCCCAACCTTCCATAGTGTGTGTCCAATTATTTTGCATTTAACAAGAGTAAAAGAAAACTAATTTAATCTCTGTAATTGCCGAACTAAGTGACACAACCTTGCCTATTATAACAGATCAAAACAATACACATACATTTACCAAGTTGTTGTAAAAATGGTAATTTTTACTCTGAATAGCTTTTTTTTTAAGCATTAGCTTCCATTTGTGGAAAAGTAACTACCAAATGTTGCAGTAGAGGCCACGGAGATTGTGCTTTTCCACAAAGCTAGGCTCGGGAGCTCTTTCTAAGCTAAGCTCTCTGACAGTATTTCAAAAGTAAAACTACATTTTAGAATGTGCTTGGTGAATATTCCAAACTAAAGTAAGTCTGCAACCACAGGTTTTCTAGTTGCAGGCTCCAACAGTCTGAATGTTGGTCTACACACTCCCCAGAAGGAAAAGTAGCTGTTATTCATTGGAGGAACAAACTTCTGGAGACAGCACAGTTAGTTAGGAAATCACCCACAACACCATCAGTAGCAAATTCTTTAGCAACCTTTTCAGCTGTCTCACACCCCAGTCTCCTAAACCAGTGTGCCTGGGTGGCAGCCTGAGCAGTGGTAGGTGTTAGATAGGCACCAGTGCTCCTCTGCACCCCTTACGCTCAAACCTGAACCCCTTGTCCATGGCTCTTAACTCCCACTCTCACTGACACCCCCATTAACTCTCCCCCAACCACAGCACGAGCCCTAGAAGGCTTCAGGTTACCTTTCTCTGCCTTTTCCAATTTGAAATCTCCTTAGTTGGACGTGAGGAAGAGCCCACTGTCAGCAGCAGCCCAAGTGAGCTGCCTCTGCAGCCCTGCCCGTGGCACGAGCCCTTTCACAGACTCTGGAAATAGCCCACCCCAGGCAACTGAACACTTTGCTTTGCCATTTTTTGTGGGCACGCCCCAGTGGTGGCTCACAGCTCTGTGGCAACAAGCATATCCAAGGCTTTCTCTCCTTCAGTCACTTCTGAACGATGAGCCTCTAATCCCTTTGGCTTCAGCTGCAAAACTCCCATTGATTGATAATGGATTTTCCACTGATGTAGAATCGAGCACTTCGACTACACCACTACGAATTAACAGAAAAGAGCTCTGTTAATCCTTTATAAGCAAGCTTAATCTTGTGGTTTAGAGAAGGAGCAAAGGCTCTGTTCTTTCCAGTATCAGTCAGAATGTGATTACAATTTCAGAAATAATTTTCATTTTCTTTGATTGATCCAATATTTCTTTGGAAGACATAAATCCAGACACCACCACAGATGCATGCTTCTGCCAAGTAGAAAAGCAGGAGTTTGAGCTATGAATCCTGAAGCTGAAAGCTGGTATCAGCACACTAGGACTTCCAGTTACTCCACAGAAAGTGCTGTCATCTAGAAACAGCAGTCTGACAAAGCCTTTATAATGTTCACCTTTCAATTAGAGTAACATCTGAAACCTCACATTAAAATAGCTTTAAGATTTGTTATAGTTCTCTCTCAATGATGTGATTTGATCATTTCCTATACATTAGCAATAGTTAGAGCTATTAAATGCAAGCATTAGCAACTTTAAAGACTTACAGAATCTGGCTAATAACTCTGAAGCAATCAAGTCATCAAAAAGATGAACTGAACTTACATTAAGACACTTTTTCCATTAAAACAAGATTTCATTCGATCAACTCAGACTTCAGGTCAGTGGACACGGAATGGTTCTGTTTTTGAAGAAAAAGAAATTCATCACTATGCATCAATGTCTGGTAAACAGGAACTCACTCTCGCTCCAAGGAGAAAGCACTGCTTACCAAGACTCATCCCACTGCAGCAAACACTCTGAGCAAGGACACTTAATGGTACCCTTAGCAGTAAAATCATGAAAGAGCAAGCCCAAATATTACAGCTGTAATTGGTACTGCACAGCCAACGACCCTTAATTTGATGTCCAGTCCTGCAGCACACTAGATGCAAACATTTTATTGATTTAGTAATTCAGCGTATACACTGCTACTAGGCTAGGATGCACAGAAGTCTTAAATCCAGCAGCTTAAAACACTGGAATGCCACGTATCTCCATAAAATGTTTATCTTTGTCAAGCATTTCACTGCCACTGCTTAGCTGGATGACCTTTGGAAGGAGCAGCAGAGGCTGACGTGCACCTTCATTAAAGCAGCGCCTCCTTCTTCCCCCGCCTGCGAGAACAATGAGCGCGGGAGGGAAGAGGTGAGCAATCCAGGGAGTAATGAAGAGATTTTGTTTCAGAGGGTTATCAATTATTTATGACCAAATCCCCAGATGAACACATCCAAAGCTGAGCAGTTTTTAATACATTTCACTTCTGTACATACGGCACAACACAACCAGATGCGAGCTAAACTGGACTGGTCTGATTATTCGAAGTGTCAAACAGTGAGTTCAGTCTGGACATTAGTAAATCACCACTATGTTTTTCAAAGTACAGTGGTCTCCTAGGTTTAAATCTCTTTCACAGAAGTCCTCCAAGACTCATAGAAATCATTCTTTACAGTATTTCTCATTCATCAAGATCTCAGCGAATAAAAATCTCATCCTGAAGAATTTCTGTAATTATGCTGATACAGTTGTCTAAATAGTCTAATACTCAAATTCTAATATTTCCCAGCTGTGAATGGGATTTTATTCCACAATGGGATTAATGGATCTGAAGTTTTCCTATTAAAAAAAGATAAGACCAAGTAAAGGTCTTTTTCTCCAGAGCAGAGTTTATCTTTCTTAAAACAAAGACTTGCTTTTAAAGTAGAATTGTTTTACAACTGTGCTTTTTAAAGAGAAGATCTGAAAACTCTTCCCATGATATGGGAAAGTCAAACGTTACACACTCTTTACAAGCAAGGGCAGTGAAACCTAACAGTTCTATGTGCAAGACATGCTTTGCACAAAAAGTCAGTAACATGTTTTACAAATGCTATCATTGAAAACAGTCATCCTGCAAGACTTGAAATGAAACCCAATTCACTGGCATGCAGTGAATGCCCAGAGCTGCAGAACTGTGCTTTGAGCTCCAGTTTCCCACAGCTTCCAACCAACTGTGGGAAAGCCACACCACCACTGCAGTCGCACTTCAGTGACTGTGTCTGTGGCAGCTGTCCTGATGGCCCCGGGGCCACCTTTAACACCCAGCTCAGGTACTCTGAGCCAGGACCTCACCTGGGGCACTCCAGGATGTGTCCTGCAGAGCAAGCCCGCAGTCAGGTTTGCACCTGGCCAAGCAGTGGCATGCCATGCACAGGTGGCCCCAGAGGAAGGCAGCCAGTCATCCTGAGCTTGGGGAGCTCTTGGTGCAGCCTGGGCTGAGCACAGCCAAGGGGGAACAGACAGCAGGCCCTGCAGGTTCCCCTGCCTCTTGGAGACAGGGAAATGTCTGGGGAGACACTCATCAAATAATACATTTTAAACTACACATGGAATGAGCACTTCCTGCCTTTATTGCACAACACCCCAGGAGAAGAGCTGGGTCTCTCATATTCCCACTGCCCTCTCCCCTTTAGGCCAGCATCCACCTCAGCATCTGCACAGCTCCAGGAGCAAGCTCTACTCCTGGCCTAGCTCAGTAGACTAAACTGCTCCAATATTAAGAAAACAAAAAAAAGCCACTTAGAAATCCATTTTAGATTTGCTTGCATTACTTTAAAGGTTTGCTATATATTTGGATGAAAGAAGCCCATTAAGTACATCTATATTTACTTCATTACAGCGTGGCTCTTGAAGTTAGATGAAAAGATTTACCCTGGCCAAGTTTGTTTATTCATCAGCATCAACTAGATATATTTTCAAAGGCTCATCCTCATCGCATTTACATGAAAGCGCACAGATTTTTTTTTCCCAACAGTTGTAAGGCATTCTGAGAGGTATGAAAGGGCAAAAGAAACTTCAGTGAGAATTACAAAATCAAGGAACAGAAGATGCACAATTCCTATCATTTCTGCTTATTAATGGGGGTGGAAACCCACTCTTTCCCACCTGGCGTCATTCTTCTCACCCTGCAGATGTATCAACAGCAACAAACTGCAGCTGGATGCTCAGTGCCCCTGACTCAAGCCCCGATAAAGGCACCTGGCACACTGCTTACCCACAAACACCACAAGGGAAGTGTTAACCCCTCCTGAAGCTCAGTATCTGAAGCAAACGTAGCCTCCCAAGTTTCTAAAGCTTTTCTCTGCAGTTTGACAAGAAAAAATTGGGGTTTTATTTCCCCACAGGTGGCATTGAAGATGAGCTCTTCATTACTGCTAGCAAAGAATGAAGTAGAAGCACAGCCTATCAATGAAGGAAGCCAAATGTACAGGTCCCAGTTATCTTTGACAGGAACCCAAACATAACTTGGTACTTGCATGCCTTCATTATCAAAATTTTATCCTCAAGTTATTCAAATATTCAAATGACATTTATGGGTGCTATCTCTCCTCATGAGTTTACACTTTCCCACGGAAGACTTCCAGAGTGATTAACAATGCTGATCTTTATCCTTCACAGTGACTATTCATTCATCCTTTCTAAAACGAATACTGCTTACATACGACCCAAGAGGGCTGTAACAAGGCAGTATTTATCTACCCTAATAATCTGCTGTGGCTGCTTTAATTAAAACTGGGTTATATCACATCCACGAAGCAAAGGCACACCTCCTGTCACTCGTCACCCACCTCACAGCTGCGCTTGGTGCACCTTCTCAGGAGCAAGCTTTGGAGGTGCCACCACCTGCAGCTTGCCCAGCCCTGCCCAGGAAACGGAGGGCACAGCATTGCCAAAAAAACCTGCTGCACCACAGAAGACAAGCAGAATGAAACTGCAGAGGGGTTTGCAGTTTGGGGCCTTGAAGGAGTCACTGAACACCTGCAGGCTGCCATTCACCCCCGTTCACAAGCAGGGCACCACTGCTGGCACGGCACACAGGGATTTTGGGAGGTGAGGGACCAGGGGGAAGGAGCGACTGATGGAGCATCAATTCAGAGCATGACGGGTACCAGGGTGGAGATGGGGGAACAGCAACCAAGGACATCTCAACTACTTGCAGCAAATTGGCAGCCAAATCAGGATTCAGCTTCCTCAGCTGTGTTGCAGCTTTCACAGGTCCTCCATGAGCCCACAATTGCATAGTGATTGCAATATTTAGAGTTTACTTCTCATAGTATTGCACAAATGAGTGTACACTGCTTGCTCTTTCCATGTTTCTCTCCATGCAAGGAGTATCTTATCATATGAACATTGACAAATGGACCGTTTTCCCATGGAAGAAACTTGAGCTTCTTCCCTCACCAGAACTTTTTGTCATTATTATACATAGTATAAGGCCTGCTACTGATGGCATCCTTGGGATGCTGGGATGGGCAGCAAGCAGCCAGGGCAGCCTGCCTGCAAGCTACAGGCTCTGCAACCTGGGCCTCATCCATCATCTCTCTCCTGCTGGCTCCATGCAGGACCTGGGCCAGCAGCTGCCATACATTCAGCAAACCCTCGAGCTTGGGAAGAAGTCACTCCCTGTCCCACCTTAGCAACCTGGGGATAAGGGTGAGTGGCAGCACTCTGCACCTCTTCACCCTGCCTGGGCTCCCTTCCAGCCCCAGCACAACCACCAGACTACAGGACACCTGCCCCTCCCCACTGCTGCTCCAGGGCTGAGCTACCCTCGCATCCTGTGCCTGAAACCTGCCCCATTCTCAAGACCTGGAAGCACAGGCATTGCTGTAGGAGCCGGGGTAATGTTATTTGAATGATTTATTGTTTTAATTGTCACGTGGTTTGGAGTCTTCTTGGTCCATTAATCTTATTCTTGCATTATATTTTACAGTTACAAACTATATGGGTTTGGAACTACTTTGAAAAAGCCCCTCAGTTCTCTATCCCCATCTTTACTGGAAGTAAAATAACTCTCCTGTTCCAGCCATTGAACTCTACAGCACTTTACCATGGGCATCAATGAGCTGATAAACTCATGTAACTCCTTTGCATGTCAATGAAGTTCCCAGTGCCCCAGGAAAGAAGGGTCTTTAAACTAAATGCCACTGCACATCCAGCAAGAAAAACTTGATAGCTTTTCCTGTGGACTCCTCAGTGCTCCCTAAAATATAAATTAACTCTCCGATCATCAATAATTCCTTGTTTAGCACTTGGAATCCAGTTGCCATTTTCTGATCAATATAACTTTAATAGCAGAATAAATTCAGAACTTAAGTTATCTAGTAGTAGTGATTTGTACACAATACATGATCTAAAGCCACATTCACTTTCAAATGCCTGGCAATGAGGCTTATGAGGAGCACTGTGTCTTAAAACACAATGGATCACCTGTTTCTTTTCCTCATTAAGTGACATCTCATAAAAGGAACCAAACAAAAAGATGGTTGAGTTTGATGACTGTCATATCCCACAACCTTTACTCATACGAGCAATGCGCTGCCTCCAGACCAGGTTCTCATTTGGAAGTTGCAGATCCCAATTGCTGACCTGAATATTGGTTTTATGTTAAGAAAAATCTGTGTTGAAATACTGGTTAAATATAAAATTGTTCTAGTACTTCAGGCCTGCATGGTGTTACCTATGCTGTACTATCTTCTTTTTCAACGAGTGCAAAAGACCCCTTACAGGAGATGCCCCACAGACTGCAGAATTTGGCCTTTGTTAAATAAGCTAAGACCTGAATTAATCACTTTTCCAGTTAGGGGAGGCACTTTCGCAATAATGAAGCTGTGCACCTGAAAAATTTTTAACGATTTAAAAGAAAACCCCCTGGAATTTGAAATGTCTTGTTCTGTATCGCCTAAGAGAAACAAATACAATAACAATGTACTTCCATTTACCTACTGGGTATCTTTAGCAGTGTTTGCTTCTACAAATTCTCTTAACAGATGCTGCTCCAATCATCATTTATCTGCAACACAGACACACTTTGAGAGGACTAAGGAGGATTTGCCTCTGGTTTCACACAGTGCGCTTGTTTTTTTGAAGTTTAATTTCATAAAATAAGAACTCTGGATAGAAGTTAATCAAGCACAGCTGCTAGGCTTCCTAGGCTGCTAGGAAGGGGGAAAACATTTTCTGCTAAGATTTTATCTTTGCTCTTTCTCGGTCTCACTCTTTTTCTGCATTTATTGCTTAATGGCTTAGTATTATTTCAAAGGCCGTTCCTTTCAGAAATGTAATCGACTCGTGTATTCAGCACCACAGACGATATGTTGCTTTCCTTAAAAGCACATCTCTGATGGATAGATTAGAAAGAAAGGTTAAAGAGCTCTGTCGTTCAAAGCACTATAGCTCAGACACCTATAAGTCACTATGTTTGTTTATTTAGCTAATTGGCCCATTAGCGTCCGTAGCATCTCAAGCTGCACAACTTTCTGGTGTGACCCTGGGCCAGTTTCTCCTTTCCCTGCCCGGAGCACCGAGGGAGCGGAAAGCTCCGCGCAGCGCACCGGGCGCACGACGCGTTAGGGACAATCTGCGCTCGCAGCTCTGTTCGGGGAGCAGACCCCAGCGACCCCGTCCTCACAGAGACTTTCCAAACCCAAGAGCGGATGCCACAGTGAAACAAACTGGAGCCTGTCACCGCGTAATAGGATTTCAATGGAAACACGGTTACGGGGCTGGCTGGCTGGCTGGCGGCAGCGGGGAGGCGCGGTAACCCCGCGCCGCAGAGATCCGCACAGCTGACCCCGCCGGGCCGGGCCGTGCCCCGCACCTGTGCCCGCTCCCGCCGGTGTCAGCGCCCGCAGCACCGCCCGTGCGCCGCGCCTGCCCGCAGCGCGGATCGCGGCCAGCCAGGGGCAGCCCCGCAGCCCCGAGCAGCGGGGAGTAGCTGCGGCCGGGCCGGCGCTGCGGCGGCGGATGCTGGGGCCGCCGCCCCGATTGCTGCACAGGGGGCTGCGCGGCTGGAGGATGCTCCGGTGGCCGGCCTGAAAAGGAGGAAAAAACGAAGAATTGAAGCATCCTGCTCTTGGTTTTTTTTTTTTTTTTTTCCCTTCTCCTCTTAAGTGAGCATGACTAAAGAACACAGGTATTTTGGCAGAAGGAACCTCAGCATAGTTATTGGTGGCTTTTTAATGTTGTACCAAGGTCTTTAAGCAGAAGAAAAAATCGTATTTTTACATGATGTAGGGAAGTGCAAGGACTGTAAGTGAAAAGCACTGTAACAGGAAAGGCTGCAAAAGCCAAATACCTAACTTAGATCTCAGGGGATTTTTTTAGGGAAATTGCACAATTACTACAAGTTTCCACCCATATGTAAGGACTGACTTAACACCCAGTGAGCTCTTACTTCCTGAGAATAAGTTCGAACGCCATATGCCATTCTGCAGTAGCAGTGCTGTCAGATGCATGGCTGGCTCAAGGTTTGAGGCTAGATCTGCACTTGGTGTTTTCCAAGCAAGGATTTGCCTGTGCAGTAAAGTGCTAGTTTGTTGCTTGGTTGGTTGCTTGGGTTTTTTTTGGAAATCCAAATACAGCAGTACCACCAGCATTTTCATTTTCACCTAATCTTTGGCAAGATTATAGCTCAGTTTATTATCTCCATGTGGATCCTCAGAGCTGATCCTTTCTTCATCCTGCCTTTCATGACTGCCAGCTGTTGGGTTACTCTGTTGATTTGTTAACCTTTTTTTTTTAACCTTCTTTGAGCTCTTTATCCAACAACTTCTGTCTGCACTAGGTGACATAATCCATGATAAGCAGAGTCCCAGTTTGTCCACATGGCCCCTGCAACAAAATGCATAGTATTCTAGCATGTAACCTGCCAGTTCTTGTAATATCCAGCTGATGGTTGCCGTTTTACCAGTCAGGTGTTGCTTTTCTTCTCTGTTCCTGACATGCCACTATACTGGCTCTGTAGCTGACCTAATGATGTTTTTCTCAGACTTTGTTTTCTTTGGTTTCTTTTACCCACAGTTCTTGCAGAAAGTTCCCATCAAATGATTCCATTAGAATCAAGAAGACTTTGTGAAACCCCTAACATCTGTATCCACATCCCACACGGTGACTCTGCAATGAACACAACTACCCCAGAGACTAACTCTTTCACCTCCAGCTGGTTTCTGTAGCCAGCGAAGATTTGCACACGTGGAACAGTCTTGATGATTTGTACGTGTGGAGTCTTGAACTGGCACTTTTGTTCCACCTCTGCATTCCTTTGTTCTTGACCAGTGGCTCTGCTGCTCTACTCAAACCTTGTAGATGTCCTATAAAGAATGTTAGACCATCATAGCCAATTGGTGCCTCTGTAGTGTTTTCAGTTTAAAGTACGAATTGTGAAATTGTGGTTTGTAAGAAATTTTGGAGGCCAACAGTAGGCTGTAGGTCCAAAAAGACTGGAAACAGATGTTATAGCAGCTACTCCCCTTCAGCTGTATCTTTTGGCACAGTTTGATGTCATCAGCCAAGTACAGTTGTCGTTGAGTCTTGTACAAGGGATGTACAAATCATGCCAGTACACTGAAACCCAGAGGAACTTTCCATCTCTTTAACCATACTGTAGATGTTCCCAGTTCCTCCAGATAGTTAGTTTATTTGGATTTAATTAGTTGAAAAAAACCTTTCAAAAATCATAAGTTTGTATACTTGCTTTTGAACAGGAGTCATTACACATGGTATAAAAGGGTACTACCACAGCAATCTGGACTCTCACCTTAACCTGTATTCCTGCTAAAATGCAAACAAAGCCAAAGACAGTTTCAAAGGAGAGGGGTGGCTTCTGCTGGCTTCTTCCTTTCTTTTCTCCCACCTCTCATCCCCCCTTTGCCCTCCAGCTCCAAATACCTTTTGGTTTAATTTTTCTGCCTCTGCATTTAGGAAGAAGACAATATTGGATGTTTCTTTTTTAAATCTGAAGAAGTGGAGTTTGCTCATTACCTAACCTTTATTTGCAGCCCTAGTCAGCAGACAGGCTGGCCAGCAAGGTCAGGGAGGTCAAAAAGGAGAGTGCAGAGAATGAGGGACAGGAGCTTGTGATCTCTTGACAAAAGGGAAGGATCAGGCATGGAGTCAAAACAGAGGAGTAGGAGGGAGGTCTAAAGGTGGTGGGTAGCTGGTGGAGATCGAGGGATAGGAGCTGCATAGGCAACAGGCAAAGATGAAGTCCTTCAAAAAGTCTGGCAAAAATCAAGCAATCTCAGACATGACTAGTTCTGCACTCCACAAGAGTGAAACTATTCCCTCCTGTCGTTTCTGTGACAGGCACTCCCCAAGGCTCCCACTGCTGCTAGAGCTCCATGATCTGAAGCATTGTGCCTCACACCAGTGACATGCTCTCTGCCACAAGAGCCTTACAGTTTAGCATGACCCAAAATGCAACAAAGAACTGCAACAAAATATTGTGTGAGACCAGGAGAGGAAGGACAACGGGCCCCTTGGAAGGCTATGTTGCATTTTATGTTATGTGATATCACGGGTTATAGTCAGAAGTAAACATACAAGTAATGTACACACTTAGCAGCAACCCACCCTCCATCTCAGGCATTTCCACTGTCTTTTTTTTTCCCATTCAAGAATGAGGAAATCCCAAGCACTTGATTTAACCTCTTATCCAAGGGCCTGTTGTTGGTGGTTGTTAGGGCAGAAGGCTAACACAGGCACAGCTGAAGCACAATACATGCTGCTAGAGGTCACAGCCCTTGACTTGTAACACTCTGTGAGAGCAGCAGTAAGGAGCAGCTGGACATGTACAAGCTTTGCTCTGACTCAGCCTAGAATAGTCCATCTCTGTCCCTTGTTCTGCCCTGCACCATACTGTCACAACTCTTTGCCAGTTCCCAGTACAGAAGTTACTTTTGAGCTGGAGCAGTTCCCAGCCTAGCTCCCGGGGAAGGCATACAAATATTCTGCCAGCCAGCGTGGGAGGAGTGTCAGGGGCAGGCAGGGGGGCAGCAGGACTGGTAGAAGCTGCTGGAGATGTTCTGCTGCAGGGGCACAGGACTGGCCTCAGCTGGGCTTGTGCAAAGCAGGTTGTTTTACTAAACTGCATCTTCAGATGCCTAAAATGGATTTTGGTACTCAAGTTGAACACCTTAGGTTTCATTTTCCTAGGATGGTAACCACTAAGCCAGCAGTTTACCTCCACCAGAGTGAGGAGGAGGCCCTATTCCCAGACATACAATCCCATCATCTCTCTCTTTTGTCAGCCCTGCTACCTGTGAGTGAATGAAGCCTTTCAGTCACCAGTGTTGGTCACTAACCACACAGAAACGTGACCCTGAAAGAAACAGCTGCCTGGTTTTCTGCTGTGTCATTGAGTCGTATTAGCTCACAGGCAAGTCAGATAAGCTCCAGAGCCACCACAAATGAAGAGGCAGGCTCTTTGGCCGGGAAGAAGTTTGGGTTAGAGGAGAAGGAAAAGAAGGAACAAGACTTCCCCCTTATGGCAAGATCAAGCCACTGGATATGCCTAGGTGCTCACAGATGCAGCTTGAGAGGTCAATTTACATGTGTTAAACCAGGAATACACAAAATTTGAAGGAGCTGGCAGTGCTGCAGTTTGCTGCAATCCCTGAATTCACTCCTATTTTATATAACAGTATGGTCCTAGTTCCACATCTGTTATTCATGTAGAAATACTCATTAAAGAAGTTTTAATAAATAATTGGAGAAAAATCAGTTCTCAGCCTGCAGGCTTCTGGACTTTGAGGAAACAAGTACCTTTTGAAGATATATTGAGGTACATCCCCTAATTATCATCTGTATATAGTATAAACAAAACTCGTTATAAAGAGAATGCAACTTCACAAGTGTAAATTTCCCGTGAGTTCCTAATGCAGAGCAGTACTGTGGGTTTAAATGAGCCTCTTCAGTGTCCCTCACCCCTGCCAGTTCCTGGGATTAAGTGTGCCCTACTTGCCTTAAGATAGGGAAGATATTCATACTTGCTAAGCTCCCTCTCACCACACACTGGAAAAAAAGTTCAAATAGACTGATGTGTTTCTTTCTTCATTCCAGGCCTGCATCAATTCTGACTGCTCATCCCTCTAGCATGGACTTTGTCCTCACTTAACAGAGCGTATTATGACATGGCCTGGAGCTACCCACAAAGACAGCAATTACTCTTCTCTGTATTGTTGGCCTGGTTTTCAAGAGGCCTGGGCAGTCCTACTTCTTCACGGAGCAAAAGGGCCTGAGGATACCATCACCTCTGGAAATCAAGCCATTAGGGATAGGAAGAGGATGTGAAGGAAGGCATGGGGGCTTGCAGGAAAGTGTTGCTTCCATTCAAGGAGCACATCAGTAAGAAGCTGCCACAGTCAAGAGGAGAGAGTAAACCATCTAATAGAACTTTCTTACAGGCCAAAAAATCCTGTGAAAGCCTGGATGGCTGCATGCCACATCTCTGAAAGCAATGACAAATCACATTATGGTTGAGGCATGTAAAATAGTTCTGTCAAAGCAATGGCTCCTGGCGTGGCCGATGCGACTGAGTGAGACAGTCATTGTTAGTGCTGCTGCCTGGTTAATGCTGAGGCCTTGAGGGCAAGTAAACTATCTTCTGGCTCAAGTGTTGGGCCCAGGCTTCCTCTGAAGGAGAGAAACCTATCAAATGGACAAAGTCATTGCTTGTGATGCCACTCCTGGGGGTAACTCACTTCCATACTTTCCACCAAGGAGGAAGGAGAAAAGACAAAGTAGTTGCTGTGTCTGCTGAGCAGCACCTGGACCCACGGTCAGCCTTAGCAAAGAACTGGTCCTCCCAGCCTGGGACCCAGCTGTGGCTTCCCACTCTCCTTGCCAGCCTTGGAGTGCCTTGGCTTGGCTGTGATTGCTCCTGAGCAGCACAGCTGCAGGGCAGCAGAGCAAGGGCTGCACTACATCTGCCCAGCACTTTCTGCACACAGCTTTCCACCCAGGAATCCTATTGTAGTGAGACATTAGATGTTTTAGGCTCATTAATTCTGGTGACACAATCCAGAAATGTATTTTTAGAGGGAGCGAGCAGGTGTCCGTGGCAGCATTTTAGCTGACAGTGCTGCAGGATTGCTATTCAGGAGTACTTGGTTGTTCTTTGTATCTTGATTTATTGCTGAAAAATATGGTTGTTTTCTTAATATTCTTAATATTTTACCTCATCTTAGCTTCAGGAATGGCCTGGATGAGACAAAGGGAAACATTTGCACCCTTGAATGGACTTTGATCTATCAGTCTTCCACTAGGAAACTGGAGAAGTGGTACCAATGATTCATCTGTAGTATTGATTGTAGATGATGGTTAGGAAAGAGAAGAAAAATAATAAGAAATTAAAACTAATGACTGTACTAGATTGAGAAAATATTTTGGTTCAGAAAATTACATCAAAATCATACTTTTTTTCCCCCCACAAGTATTAGAAATCCGCCTAAAAATTATTCAGTCAGAAAATTGGTTGCTAGTGTTAGAAATAATGACAATCTATATTCACAGTTTCAAACTTTTTTTTTTTTTTTTGCATAACTACCTTAAATAAAATCTTTAAGGCTGCTCTAATATAATCCTCAATCAATGTTTTTAAACTGCTAGGCAAAAATACATAGGATCATAGAGCTCATTTTCTACACGAAACAATAAGTTTCTTCTCACAGTGAGTTTGACCCAAACCCATCTGAATGTAATTACTAGGATGGCAAACTAGCTTCTAATGACAGTCAAAAGCATCATGCTTGAAGCTACAAATTATTTAGTTTGTCTGAGTTCCCATTCTTTGTATTTGTATATATACCTATAAACTTCAGTTTGTTGCAGCAAAGTTCAGGACATTCTGCTGGCCTTGGGAAATTAAGGACTGATTTCCCATTGCTAAATATGAACAGAGATGCTGCTGTATAGAGGCTGAAGTGATCTTTAAAAACATACAAAAAGATCTTGTCAAGAAATTTGTTACCACAGAGAGCCTATTACAAACATGTGGTCTGACCACAGGGCAGGTATTTGGAAGCAAATCAAAACTGAGTAGAAAAAAAGATTTTTCAAATTCACTAATACTCATTTCAATTAATAGCCCACCTGCTAAGTGTAACAAACCTGAACATACTGTGATCATTAATGCTCTAAAGTAGCCTTATGTCAAAAAAAACCACCCCAAACCAAACTTAAAACAACGTTGAAAGACAAATCAATGCCATTGCCACTCTCTCACATACTGAGGTAAAAAGTTGATTCTCGCAAAGGCTAGAAAAAATTCTTTGTCTTTAGGCTAAGAATGATTAATTATTACTCACAAAGACACCAGAAAAACATGGAGAGCAGGAAGGAGTGCTGAGGTCTTAGTCCGGAGCAAGAGCTGTGGTGGTGCGTGAAGAGATTTACATTTCTCAAGGTGAATACTGCCCTACTCTGAGACCAGAAATTAGTAGACAAGGTACTGCAACCACCCAAAATAGGAGAGGGCAGGGTCTGTCTGAGCGGTTCAAGGTCTGGGCAAGTAAGGGCTCGGGTCCTGGGGGGCAGGAGGGGGTTAGTGAACGAGTGCAGGCAAATGCTCCATTTGAATGACAAATGCTTCACCACTGTGACTTCTTGCCACAGCTGACTGCATTTAGGAAGAGGTTTGCCACGATTACAGCCTGAAGTGGCTGACCTTTCCCACCTCCATTCCCAGGCAGCTGGAGGTCAAATGAAAGGTTCAGAGTTCCATGGCACGCCAAACACGGCGTGTGGGGCGGGTCTCGTGGCTGTGTGCCTGAGAGGAAGGAAGCTCCATCAGCTCCATCAGCTCCATCAGCAGGGCTGCAGGTGGGAATGAGCACAGGGCCACCAGCTCCTGGGCAAGCAGCTGCAGCCCGAGGGAAGCCAGCTGGGCCAGCCCCGCTGCACAACTGTGATACCATGGACTCCAGCTCCATGCTGGCTTTTTACCTTTGAATTCTGCAATAGTTCTTTCTTTCAGACTTCTCAAATGGCTTTGAATTGTCAAGCAATCAGAATTAAACCTGGAAGACCTGAAAAAAATTAATAAAGTTTTTGGACCTTAAAGGTGAATTTTGTGGGTGTGCATATCTCCTGTCTCTGTTGATGTCCTACAAATAAGAAAAAAATATTTTTAAAAATAACCTTGAAGTAATTTTTTAATACAGGAATCATAATTAATTAAAACTGCAGAAATTAATTTTGAACTAAATGCATACCTCAGGTGCCCCAAGACAGGGATGTATTTAAAATGACAAGCAAACAAAATCCATTACATAGACAGAAATTACAGACAGAGTAAAATTTAAACAAGTCACTATTTGTAATACAAAAATGTAATATATATGTTATTTTAAAATAAGTTAGATCAATTATTTTTCCACTTTCTTTTCCCACCTTTCTAAATCTTGTGGAAGGACATATGCCTCAGGAAAACTCTGGAACTATTTCCTTTTTGATAAAAGGGTCTTTCTGTTTCAAAGGCTATCTGGTCAGTAATATAGCTAAAACTATACAGGAGGAAGAGTAAAACTAACATTCAGGAGTAATGCTTTTGATTTAGTATAGTGTTAATGTTAGTAAAGACGTCCAATCCTCAGTTTTCTGAAGTGTCTTTACTGTCACATATTACCCTATATCACTGTGCAACATTCACTCTCAAAAATGCATGCTACCTTCTTTTGGGGTTTTTTTTGCATTTTTGTGGGGTTTTTTAGGGGGGTGGGGTTTTTTTGTTTGTTCTTTTGTTTTTGTAACAAAGTAAATTAAAAAAAATAAGCCAAGTTATTTTCTTGGTTAATATTAGCTCACTTCCAATGGACCTATTAGAGGGGGATCAATTGTCCTGTGTTTTCTGGAAAAACTCTGGTATGCAACCCCTTTTTTGACATCTTCAGACACTGTTTTCTTACAGGCTGCATAGCCTGCTCCTGCCTTTCCCGCCTTACATGCTCCATGGGGTACCCTCTGGGATACTTTTTGGGGTCTGTTGTGTGGGTGTTTCACCTACAGTAAAACCTGATTTCCCCATCTCTAACTACAAGATAGAGTAACAGAAGAAAAACATAGGGAAACTGCTATAACCCTGTGATCTGTTTGGCATATACCGTGGTTGTTCCCCTCCATCTTATCTGCCTAACACCTCTCCTAAGCCAGCAGATGAATTCCCATGCAGCAATAGTGTGGACAGGGCCTGGAAACAATGGAAGAGGGGCAGAGGGAGAGAAAACCTTCCCTCCTCCACATAGTTGGTGGTCCTGTTCACAGCAGTGGGGACACAGCAACAGAGGCTTTCCTTCTATTTGCAGCAGTGCTGAAACACTCTGCTCCCTTATTCTGTGCCGTGCTGGTGCCACCACTTTTTGACTTATCATAGCATTTATATCAATAAGCCCCAATCATCATTTTTTTTAAATGGGATTATTTTACTGTCCTCAATTCCTCAAACTGGTGACCAGAACTTAAGTGCTGATGAAGAAACAAATTCTTTATGTATCCATCAAACTACAGGGTAACAGCTGAATTGCTGACTTGTGTCTTTCTTTCTTCATTAGATCCTTTTCCTCCCCTTCCCCACTGGCTGCACTGTACAACCATACCACAGAGATGTTAATGTAATTACTGGGCAAGACAAATCAATACAGGCTTTGAACTGCCTGGGTGTTATGTTCATGCCCTCTTTTCTGGGGCAGCTCTTGTACAGCTGGTGCAGGGAAGCAGAAATGTGCTCTCTAATCACCAGGTCCTCAAAGGACTATAGCAATGCAGGAGATCATTTTACCATTGTAGTGGTCGTGGTACAGCAGTTACAATGTCTGCCCAAGATTCTGCTGTAAAATAACATACTTCAGGACTTCCCAATGCAGCTACAGAAAATGTTCCACTTTTCACTTGAGGCTGATTTTATGAAATCAGAAGCAAATCCTTAAAGAGCTTAAGATGATAATCTGGTTGGGTTTAATTTATGAGAAGTCTTTCTTGTGTTTAAGACAGCGATTAAGGATTTGCTTTGTACAAGCTCACAAGCGTCTCTCTGCTGGCATCAGAGCCAGGTATTGCTTTGTCTTTGTTTTAGAGTGAGAAGCTGGTGTCTCTGGGCCTGGTGCCCTGCACACCTTGTTTGACAGCATCCATCTACCATGGGCACAGCTTGAGGGGCAGACAGTGGTGGAAGGTGCCAAACATGTCTGTCCTGGGCTTTTACCACCTTCCTCTTGGGCTGGTGAATATTCCAACACTGCCTTCCTGAGAAGCTGCCTTAGCAGGGAGCAAGGGCTATGGAGAAAGCTGGTGTTATTTTAACCCAAGGATTAGTATATTCAACGGAGATAGACTGCGGTGTCCAACACCTACCTGGTGTAATTTTATATACACATGCACATAAGCCTGGGTTTAGTAGAGCTGCTATTTTGCATGAAGAAAGAAAAAAACAAGGAGGATCTTCCAGTAACTTTTTTACAAAAAGAGAAAGAACAGCAGAAGGTCATCAAAGATTATAACATATCTGGGGTTGCAGAGTCTGCCCTTTGAGAGAATTCCTGTAGGGCATTTCCATGTCAGCTCATTCCTTGTGTGTACTTGTTATGGAAACTATCCTTGTTTTTCCCAGCATTGAGAATTCAAATTCTATTTTGTGACTTAGTTTTTTGGTTGTGTTTTTTTNTTTTTTTTTTTTTTGCCATTTCAGAAGATGCTCTATCTCTGTAAACCATTACAGTTTTCTGGTGCTGAAATACCAGAAGGATTTGTAGTCACTTTCACCAAACCACCTGAAAAGTAGGTCAGTAGCTACACAATTTCAAGAGAACTGCAATGCCACAGCAGAAACTGAGTTAATCCTGATGTATATGATGAATATACCTCCTAACCTCGCTGCAGGAGACAATGTGGGCATAAATATATCTTCATTAATCTTTTCTCAACTAGTTATTTCCAAAGGGGAGGGCCTTATGACATTTTCTTTTTCATTAAATACCATGGGGCCAAATCTCTTGAGCTTGTTTTTTCAAACAGGGGCATCTAAATCCAGATTTAGCCCATAAACTCTCATGAGGGGAAAATTAAATTTCATGGTAAGAAGAATATGCAATAAAACATGGTTTAAATTAATTTATATCTGGAATTCCTATCCCAAAGTAAACCTGCAATTAGCTTTATTTAGATAAAGGACAAACCTCTCATGGTGATGGTTCAGCCAAATGTGTAGATTTAGGTCTAAGCAGCTACACAAAGTCACCATTAAAACCCTGCAGGAAAGCCCTGGTGTATTCTGACTTAGTGAGTTTCCCTAGAGCAGTTCTTCCCTGCTGTATGTCATTTCAGCCTTGGTTTGTTGCTTTTAAATAGCTATTTTTAAAATTCTGAAATCTCTTTATAGCTGGCAGACAGAAAGCGTAGGCTGCAGGCAGAGAAATGGGTGGGGAAGAGGAGGGAAGGAGGGAGAGCAGATCTGAAGTACGTCAGAATGAATGCAAACATTACATAATGTAACATGCAAACACTTTAAAAACAACGTTAAAGCCTTTTTAGGCTGAACTGACACCAGGGAACAGAGCAGGAGTAAGCACACTAAACTCACATATACTGCATGGAATCCCATCCAGAACAGTTCCCATTGAGCTATAAACCCCTGGACTAATGTTCTGAAAAAAGGCAAATTATGTGTCAATAACTTAAAATAAAAATAGAAATATCCAAGTAGCTATAGGTTGACTCAGATGGGGAGCTGAGGGATTATACAAAGGATTTCAGTGGCCTCTTGGTGGTGGGTAAACACGAGCCCCTGGTGGGATGTGTGGCTCCAGAGGACTAACAGCAGGCTGCAAGAAGCAGGAGATGACAGGAAGAAGCACAGCAGTAACAGCCCACTACTCAAATAACATCCAGACTTCAAAAGGTGGTGGGAAAATGGCAACAGAGCCATTGCTGGTGCTGCTGGGACTGTCAGCAGAGCAGGCTGTGCTGGGGGCTGTGACAGTCTGGAAGGGTTTGTCCCCATGAAGAGGGGACTGCACTGGAGAGAAGCGGCTTCTGTGCAGATCAGATGACACCGCTGAGAGGCAGAGGATGAGTGAGAGGACCACAGCTGTCCTCCAGGGCTTTTCTTTGGGGGAGGGAGCTAGAAATATCTATAAAAAAATCGAATTAGCTTGTAAATGAGGAGATAGCTGAAGTGATCTGTCACAGGCTATAAATAACACTGTTCAGAAAACAAATTTTTAACAAAGGCTTTACGGGTGGAAGCTGGAGCTGGGAAAGTTCGAGCTAAAAATAAAATGTAGATCTTGACCAGTGAAACACCTTATGACAGGATGTGGTTAGCTTCTCTCTCACTTTATATCTTTAAATCAAGATTAGATTTCCTTCCTTAAAAAAATTCTCACATTCAGTCAGCAGAGATTTGTTCAGCACTGTGTTTCCAGGGCAAAGGGCAAAATTCTAGAGAGTTATGCTGAAGCCTGCAATGATGCACCCTGGACTTAAAATCTGTGGCTTTAGAATACCCACCCTTGAGCAATATGTAATTAGAAGGGTTGCAAATGTGTGTTAATTAACACTGAAAAGCTAATCAAAGTGGGGTGGTAAATCAGGCAACCATAAAGGACAAACTATAAAAACAAGTTAAGTTTCAGCACTAGAAAATATGTGGGAAAGAAAAGTGTTTCCAGTGAGTAATATTGCTCCTTCAAAACAGCCCTATGTGAGATAATTAATTTATTTTAGGCTTTTTGTGGCTATTGCATACTTAGAAGTTCCTCACTTGTGCATAGGTACATCAGCTGCAAGAGGTCCATGGAGGGTAGGCCCACGTGGGGTTCCAGAATTGCAGTCAGGCTGTGTATTTTCAGCACAGTCACACACTGAATGCAGAGATGACACTTGGGTCTTTCTCCTTCACAGCAAGATTTTTTCTTTGAGTGGAGGGTGTAGTTTTCTGTGAGACACAGCTGAATGGCTCCAGCTTTGCCCAGCTGAGAAAGGCTGCAGATGAATTTGCTGTAGGAAAGTAAACCTTAGAAGCTTGTGAAATCCTCTTGGGATTTCATCCCTAGTGTCTTAATGCATCTGGTTAATTGTCAAGTGCCAAGTTTACATTCATCAATTAAATGAGAATGATTACAAACTGTCTCACCCATTGTCACAGAGGCAAAGGTTCCTTTCAACTCTAATAAATTAAATTAAATTGGCTCAAACCCTGCAACCCTAGACAGATTGGCTTTATGTTGAGAGGCATTAGTTTGATTGACACCTGTCTGGTTGACTGGGAATGGTTACCAGAATGAATAGCATCAGACAATGTGGGTTTTTTGTGTTATGGGAGGGATTTTACATGAATAAGCACAACATCAGCTGGTGGATGCAGCACCTGGGAGAAGCATCCAACCAGTTATGTAGGATCAGTGGCTTTAGGTTATAATACAGGAGTTTTATGAAGCCCTGAACATGTGGATAAATGTGTGTAAATATTATAATTGTTGTTTTTTCATCTAATTCCAGTTATCAAGCAGGAAACCCTGTGTATTTGCAGAGATTAGCAATTCAGTGACAAAATATATTTCACACAAGAGATTTTCTCCACAATTCTTCCCAATTAGCAGACGCTGGAGTGACCATCAACACCTAAGAGTTTAACTTTGTTGCCAGGAAGGGGATCTAGGTAATCTTTACCTTGTCTGTGTGTTTTAAAAAGACTTTTACACCATAACAGCTGCCTGCTCACCAGATCTTCCTGGTTTTTTAATAGTTTGATCAGATCACTGTCTGCAAATGTAAGCCCCTACACAGTGTCACTGGTAAATCATCTTTGCTAAACCTCATCTACCCTGCATTTATTCTAAGGAACTGCTGCAACCTTGCATTCAGTATAGGGAAGCTGTACTGCCACACCAAACATCACATGATTGTCTTCTGGCAGCAGATGGTTGCACAAAATAGTAAAATGGTTTGGGTTGGAAGAGGTTTAAGATCATCCAGTTCCAACCCCCCTGATTTGGACAAGGACACCTTTCACTTGACCAGGTTACTCAGAACTTCATCCAGCCAGGTCTTGAACACTTCCAGGGATGTGACACCCACAACACCTTTAGGAAACCTGTGCAGTAATTAGTTGTCTGGGAGCAGTTCAGCATCACTGTTGCCAGTTTGGCTACCCAGCTAGTACAAATCAAGATGATTCTACTTAATCCATTAAGCATTCTTTCTCCTGAGGCTCTGGCATGTTGGAATAGGAAAAGCTTGAAGGAAGATGCACACATTTTTAAAATTTACTCAACTATTTTAGAGGCGCCTTTTGCTAACACACTGTGTAGTTGAATTACACAGCTGTGTAATTCAAAATGCAGTTAAGCTGGCTGCAATTTTGCAAACATTTAAAATTGAGGGTAGATAGCAAGGGAACTGAATGTCTCTGGTTATAGGCAGATCATATCCTAACTGCATAAGAAAGGCCTAACATTCTGACTTGCTCTTATAAGTTTAGGTACAAAAGAATTCAAAGTGATAATAATCAAAAAACAGGTAAATGAGGAGGAATATACCAATAATTTCATCATGTAAGTGATTGACAGCTTAATGCATTTAGCATTGTGTTTTCTGGGTTAGGTTACCTCATCCTCATCAAATTTAGTTGTAGCACTGTTTTCTGTCCTCTGTTTCTAGAATCCCTACTCGAGCAGTGTCACTTCTGTCTTCCTTCCTTTCAATGCTTTTGGTGTGGTTCTCAGAGCAGAGGCACAGGGGGGTATAACCATCAGCAAACGCCCTCAGTGAGGGAGCAGAAGCAGCCTGTGCCGGTGGCTTCAGCAAGCTTGGTAGCAGGTGGGGCTGAGGGTGGATAATGGTGCTTGTGGTTTTTTTCACTCTGAAGATAAGGACTCTTTCTTACAGATTTCTGTTTCTCTTCTCAGACGTGCAAGCACAGCAGATTTCAGTGTTTAATGTGCTGACTTGTCCATGTGCTACAGACTGTCATATCAATCAGTAAGAATGGTTTGTACAGCAAAGCAGCTGGCGCTGGAGATCCTGTGTCCATAACATGTGAAGAAGCTGTATTTTTACATAGCTTATGATATTATTATGTAATGTCACCAGACATTTATGTCTTGTGTCTAGAGAGATGCTTGGGAGACACTACCTTCAAAGTTTCTTTTTGAAGCTGGAAGATGAAGAAAACTCAAGGTAGACAGGAGTGGCTTGGGTCCAGCATACATCCCACTGAGGAGAAGCCATGCCCTAGTGGCTGGTAAGATGATATGTCTATGCTGACAAGGGTGGGGGTTTTTGGCATCTCTGTGCTAGAAATTCTTTTTTGTGTGTAGCATAGTACACAGAGAACTAGTGCCATATTTACCTTCCCAGACTAAGTCATGGATAGAAAGGATGAAGAATATGCTTTTCTAATTATATTAGCATCAGCATGGCTCTCCCACAGATGAAGCTGTATAAAAGACATTAATTCAGTCTTTGCATATTAAGTTTGTGACTGCAAGGATGGAAGAATAGCTCTTGACAGTGCCAACACCTAGATGCAAAGAGATGATCAAAATATTTTTCTAATTTTTAGTATCTAGCATGCTCCACACATTGCTATTCAGTACTATATTCCAGCTGTCATCCATAAATTACTTCAGCTTTATTCCCTCCTTTAATGATAAAAGCACACTCCTTAACAAAAGGAGTGTATTCCATTTGAATCAATTAATTTTATGTGTACATCTTGAGCCACAGTAAAATGTATGTGGATTAATTGTCTGCTGTAACACCCAAAGTAATTAAAACTACATGAGGACAGTTTTGACAAAGTACTTTATCACCAGGACTTATTTTCTTGTCACACACTCAGAGGACAATTTGATGACCTTGTAAACAATTAATCACCTAGAAATGAATAAGGAAAACTTTCTCAACAGTCCAGAGATTTAATTTTCTTAGCAAGCCCATCAGTACATAACAACAGCAGGTACGTACCAGTGCCACAGATATCATGTGGGAGATGTTGGCTGGGAGAGGAGCAGAGGAATATGGCTCCCCTTTTTCTCAAAACAACTATAGGTTCCTCTGCTTGACCATCTGAATCAAGGAGCAAAAGCAGTGAGTTACATCATGCAACAGGATTTTCTACCAGACACCCATGCAGACAAATTTTTAATCCATCAGGCCGTTGCTATTTGATGGCATGAATGTCTGGAGTAGCTGATGTGCCAAGGTGGATGTACCAAGCATCCACCTTGGTATGAAGATGCACATGCCCTGGACTTGGCTTCACTAATAACATGGCATGCCTCCTGTCAGCCCCTGCCTCATGCAGTGTAGGAGCAGTCTCCTCCTCTGTGTCCTGACCTGGCCCTGAATGCTGCATATGTTGAAAGATGAAGAAAGCAGTGGTCCTTTTTTTGACTGTTACGTGCAGTGGATGCTCCATAAAAAGACTTCTCTCAAGACTATGGAGAGTAAGAAAGACAGGGTGAAATATTCAAACTGAAATCTAAATGCAGACCAGGTCTCTGCTTCTGGAACCTTGAAGGTTCATGCTTGCAGGATCAACACATTTGTGCCCTGTATCTGGACTGATGTCAGGAAGCCAGCAAATGCATTAACGTTTAATGCACACAAGTCAGGACACTGATGCATCATTGTGGAGGTTGTGCTGCCTGTCCTGTGGCACACCTGCAGCATACTGTTGTGGTGGGGGAGGAATTTCAACCTGCAATAAATCTGCTAGGGATGTAAAGCAGTATGTAGGAACCTGATCCTCTGCAGAACTTTGGCAAGTGTGTAGGGATCCTCCTGCTGCAGTAAGGGAAGTCTCCAGTATTGCAACTGAAGGACAGAAACTTTGGTCCTGGATTGTCTAAACTTAATCAAACTTGTCCTGGATATGGGGTAGAAAATCCCAGTTCTTTCTTTTGAGTTTCCCCCATTCCTGGCACTGTCAGAGGAGTACTACAGGGAATAAAATAGGGAACAGGTCCCTGAAGAGCCTGGGATAAACGGGGTTGTAATGACAAAGATAGAGATTTGGAGAGCACTGTGTACAAATTCACCTTTAGCCTTGAAGACCAAGACTGGAAACTACTGAGTATGAGATGTAAAAGCGCTTTGTTTTGTTTAGAAAAATGCATTTCAGCTGAGATAAGCAGAAAGGCAGTATGTATCATGGGAATGAAATCACCAAAGATAACTGCTACCTTTTCAAAGACAGAAATTCACAAAATTTTACTGGTGGTGTACTGGTGTACTTGTTTTAGGTTTTTTGGTTTGGTTTGGTTGGGTTTTTTTAATTAGATGCCCAAATAAAATACCTGCATCTAAGGACTGATCCTCTAAATTCCTGAGTTCTCAGCTCAGCTGATGGAACATGGACCTTCACTTTTAAAAGTTCTGACTAATTGCACTGTAGATAGTTTAACACACAAAGCCATGCAGAAATCTGATGAAGCAGAATTTGTAACAGAGGTTTTTGCTGCTGCAGCAGCAGTTAGTGAGTGAGCTTAACCCAGTCTGGCAGTGTTTCTGTGAACAGTGACTGCAATGCAGACACACTCAGAGCAGCAAGAGAGGAGTGGCTGCAAACAGTGAAGGAGTTAGAGTCTATCCCACATGCCAGAGATTTACTATCATGCTAGGCAATTAATTGCTTAAAGCTCAGTATTTTCTGAGGTGTCTCCCCAAAATATTCCTCCTTTTTACACACTGAAGACAGATGGCTTTTTTGTCCCTGTCTGAGCTACACAGCAGTGGAGGGGCTCTGGCAGGGTGCAGTGTGTCCCTGCTGGGTGCATCTAATCCAGCCTGGAGAGGGGCCAAGCAGAAGTGATAGCTGAGGGCTCAGGGAGCTTGAGTGGAAGGCAGGTTTCTGTGTCTGGCTGAGTCTCTGCAGGCTCCACTGCTGTTTTATTAATTGGCTGTGTAAAAGGGTGTCCTGTTTGGAAAGGGTTGAAGGAGATCTAGAGTAATCTTGGTCTGCCTTGAGAAGGAGCTCAACTTCTTTAAAGTGCTGGTTATGCTGGTTTAGGCTGGGATAGAGTTAATTTTCTTCTTAGTGGCTGATAGAGTGCTCTGTTTTGGATTTAGGATGAGAATAATGTTGATAGCACACTGATGTTTTGGTTGTTGCTGAGCAGTGTTTACCCTAAGTCGAGGTCTTTAGAGCTTCTTGTTCTGCCCTGGCAGCAAGGAGGCTGAGGACACAACAATTTGGGACACATGACCCCAACTGGCCAGAAGGACATTCCATGTCATATGGCATCTTGCTGAGTGATAAAACTGGAGGGAGTCAGCTGAGGGTGGCCTGCTTGGGGACTCACTGGGCAGTGTTTCAGTGGGTGGTGAGCATTTGCATTATGCATAATTCTTTTCTATATTCTTTTCTCATTATTACTATTTTCCCTTACTTTTCTGTTCTAATAAACTGTTTATCTCAACCCATGACTTTTACCTTTATTTCTTTTTCTCTCCCCCATCTCACTGGTGGGGAGTGAGGGAGCAGCTGGGCGGTATTTGGCTGCCTGCCAGGTTAAACCAATAAACCACCATAACTAAGCAAAACAGAATAGGGAAGCAAAGTCCTTCCTCCCCATCCCTGCTGATAAGGCCACTGAAGTCAGAAACTAACCGCCTGAAAGAGAATTACCAGACAGAGAAGTCTAAAGGGTTTTATATATATGGAAAAAAAACCCCAAACACTGATTTATATTGTTAAAATTCTAATGCACAGCAATAAGAGATCAAGATGCTCTCTGGTTTTAAAGGCTTTTTGTGTTTTAGGGCTGCAACTCCAGACATTTATTTAGAATAATACAACAGAAAAGCAAATAAGATCCAGAAATTAATTATTTCTTTATGGGAACTTGTTAATTAATTCTTAATTAAGATGCAGTGTAAAAAGAGTTTGCTCTGTACTCACATCATTTATTTTCTGGAGGCTGCTTCCCTAGCTGAAGATGGCAGGGCAAAGCCATTTATATAGTCACAGTCTTACAACTCCTTATGTGTAACTTGTCTTGACTGACAGGATCGCTGTACCTTATCCAAAGAACATGAAATCTTTGTTCATCATCTCTTGGAAGACAGCTTCCTTTACTTTAAAGAGAACAGTTCTGAGTAGAAAAAGAAATGTTCATTGCAATTTTTAAATAAATCCAGATATTTTCTGCATGGATCATTGTGTTTAGATGCAAATGTAGCCTTTGGATCAAGTTCCATTAGATGTGCAGGGTAGTGCTTCTGAAAGGATATTGCTGATTTCTGCAATATTTGATTTATATATTATGAATTAAAAAGACAGCTCTACAACACAGCCAATATTTTTGTGCTATAGGCATTTAAACTTGCTGCTGGATGTCCTCCTTTGAATTCAGTTTGTATACTCCACTGGGCCCATGGAATGAAGAGATCTAAAGTATATGTGTACAGTCGAGGCGTACTGTTCACTTTGTGTAGACGCCTTTGATTCACAGCAAAAATTATTTTCTGACTTACAATTGTAAAGCTCAGTCTCTTTGCCAGCTAATTGCTACGCTAGCTTACGCTTCACACCATACGGAAACACCCTTTTAAATATGCAAAAAAAGGAGCTAAAAATAAATCACAGCTGCTGTTAGATGGGGGTTGAAAGATACAGGCAAGGCAGGAGGAAAAAAAAAAGGAACTGTCTCAGTTTAAATACAGCTAAACCATTTTTAATATTGAGAAGTTCTTTTTCTGTTCTCCAAATCAATATTCATTAATAGTATTCAGAACAGAGAACTTTGAATATAAAACACTGAGATAACACCAGTAATTACAATATGCGGTTTCATAGCTGTAATATTTTTGTACTGTGTGTTGCTTTAATGATTGCTGTTACAATCTGTATTTGGCTTATGAGGATTGATTTATATTAACACGTTTCTTACTGGTATGTTTAATTTAAATTCAAATCTTGATCTTAGCTTACAACAACACACAGCTCTGTAGGTGGAAAAGAGTTTTTCCCTTTGCAGCAGTAATTGCTCCTCACCAGCAATGGTAGCTTGACCTCACCCCCACAAGATCAAGAGAATGTATTGAGCCCTGATATGTTATCTCTGATTTCCTACAATCAGCAAAGTAGAAATCTGAGAAACATTTCACTGTGCTGTGCGTGTTATCCAGAACTGATCTATGATAGAAAGCTGTACTTTATTGCACAGTCACACATATTGTGCATAATTCCCACCTCCAAACAGCCATTTTTTCTCTGTGTCAGATCTGTGGGTACCCACAGCACAGGAGTGGCAGTGAGCAAGGGGAAAACAAAATCTTTTCCCTCCCACCTTTTACCTGAAACTGCCATAAAACTGCAATATTTGTCTCACTTGCGGGGGTCTGAACCAAACATCAGCATAACCTTCATGTAACTCACGGTCTGTCCAGGACTTCCCATCCCTGTTTTTAAGAATGGAATGTAGGGGATGGACCTTGCCTGCTCCTTTCCATTGGTGGCAGCAGGGCTGGCTCAACCCAGAGCCCACTGTGGCTCCCCTGCTGCCAGAGAAGGGAGAGAAGGGGTGAGGGTGCAGGGCTGGGCCAGGAAGAGGATGGCACAGCTGAGGGGACAGCAGGGCAGGCACCTGGGAATGTGCACTGACTGTAAAGGCAGCCTTGGTCATGCTATCAGGTAGGACACTGTGAGCTGCTGTGGTCTCACTAGGAAAATGTTATATTTTAATGCTGCTCATTTCCCTGGTCCATCTGTCCATCAGGTCCACTGGGACCTGTAGTGACACTGCTGGGGGGATGGTGGGGCTAAGATTGAGAGGGATAAGAAGGCACTACTTACCCCAGCCTCACCACAGAGAAATTAGTCTGGGAGCCCATATCCTCAGTCATTCTGCTCTTCCTCATCCTCTTTCTTCAGCCCCAGCTGATACTGCTGGGAAACAGAAAGCAATCCTTCACAGGCAGTAAGAGGGCTGTTCTGGAAACTGTCTTTGCAGTTAAAGAGGGGCAGCAGCATGTTTCAGATTTATAACAAATGTGTGCAAGCTCATCATGGGGACAACCCAGTGATAACAGATCAGTCTCTCATACAAATACCTGCCTTAATCAGTAACAAAACTTACATTCTATCTGCCTCCATCCAGTGTACCACCAACAGAAATTTTAAAACTTCCAGTTTTAAAGTAGTTCAACATTTTTTGTGTATTTGTATCAGTCTTCAAAGTCAAATTGCCTGTCTTCTGCAGAAAGCAGTGACTGACTGGAGCCACCACCATCTGAGACAGACTTCACCTCTCAGAGAAAAACTAGTGAAGCAGCTGGGTTGCAGACCTGAAAGATTCACCTGTAAAAAATGTCAGGTGTATTACTGAAATGAGACAACATTGCTGGTTAGTAAAGTCCTCCAGGATGCATGTGTGATTGTCAGACCTGGAAGCCAAAGCAGGAGTGTGTGAAAAAAATTTACTGTCCTCAGTACCAGACTTCCTTCTTGGAGTGAAGCTCAGGATTAATAAGGTGCTTCAGTAGTACTTTCTCCCTTGTGAAACAGACACCTGTGACTAAGGCTGGCTGCCTGTTCAATTCACAGCTTAAAAACCTTCATGTTTTCAGCTGGATTGCAATGAATGATTTTCTGAAGTAGTCTCTGTCTGTTACTTCTCCTTACTTAGTACGCACTCGCTAGTCTTACTCCTGAGCTGAGGTAAGCCTGTGTTCAGCCCCCTACCTGGTGAGGCTTCCTTCCCTGCCCCAGCCATCTCAATACAGACACATCTGGTGGCCCATGGGCTGCACTGAGCCTGTCACCATTACTGGCCATGCGCCACTGTCCTCACTGGGCATGAGGGAAGAGAAGCCCAGCAGTGCAACACTGCCTGGCCAGCTGGGATATCTCTGCTCCAGGCAGTGCCATTGCCTCTCTTTCCTTGCAGGACCACTGGGGATGCTGCCCTCCAGAAGGGTCTGTGCTGCTCTCAGTGTCAGCAAAGAGGGTTTCAGTCAATGCACCCCTGATTCTGCTGTGTGGACTCTGTGCATCCCTCCCTGCCAGAACGGGCATCAGTTACCAGCTGTGGTGGTTACTCACTTCAGATCCATTCTAGTACAAGAAAAGCCTTGCTCTGGCAAGGCTAGAAAGCATATGTGCACCTTGTTCCAGAGACTCCTCCACAACTATGGCAAACAGTTTTATTCTGTCTTTAAGGATTTTTTTTCTCCAAGGCATTGTGCAAGCCATGACAAATGAGTCTCCTTAACAAACAATTTGTATCAATTAATGATACTTCATACTGACAAGCCTCAGGGCTTTGCTGATTATTTGATGGTTTCTAATTATGCCTTCAGACACACTTGGTCTTTTCTGATGGGGAGAGATGACTACTGAGGCAGATGTTTTTCCCACTTGCTTTTCTTGTAGTGATTCCACATGATGCTGGCATGAGCCTGACTGCCAGCAGAGTCTCCTTTCAGCTGTCATGTAGGATCTTCCCTGGCCCCTGCAACCACATTAGCCAAACAGCCTACAGGAGTCCCTATTCCTGACCATAACCAGCCCTCAGGTCCAAACTGCTGCTGCTGTAATGCAGGGCAGGCATGTCAGATTTTGGGTATCATATTCTGGTGTCCCTACTCCCACAGTGCAGTTTGTAACTTCTCTGACATGGTAAACTAATGCACTCCAGCTGTGAGCTCTCCTCATTTTTCACCAATGAATTTAATCATACCTAGCAGTAAACTGAAAAACTTCTCAATTATGCAAACATGGATGCAAATGAAGGATATGAAACTTGGCAAGGATCCTTAGAGGACAGCAGAAGGTGTGGCATGCCATGACACAGAGGCCATTCAGGAGAATGCATGGAGACTGCTGAGGCTGGCTGCAGCCTCTCCGGGTGCCCTCCGCGTTCCCCAGGTCACAGGAACAAGGACACACTTAAGCACAGACTGCTGCTTCTCTGTTGTAGGACAAAAGGATTGCAGTGGGAATGTGCATTGCCAGGCCCTGTTCCCTGCCCTCACAGGTGAGTATGTCATGCTGTTCTTTTGAACTCAAGAAACACTGCATAAAAATCTCTTCGTTTATGTCATTCTTGCTTTACTTGAAAAGCTACTCCAGAGCAGACTGGTTTAGAGAAGAGGAACATCTTTTAAATCCAAGCCTACCTGAATTTATGTCTAGCATGCAAACGTTGGCTTGTACTGACTGTCCCTTTTCCAAAGTGTTCCTGCTTCACCTCCATTGTACAGTTATGGACAACAACAAGTGTGCTACACCTCCTACTCTCTCCTCTTATTAGGAGGCTAAGTGTTACCAGCCTCCTCTCAGAGGAGAGACTGCTCCTTCCCCTGCCCCTCCTGCCACTACAACATGCTCTGCCAACCAGTGACCAGCCCAGTAGGCAGGACTCTTTGGAACACCCTGTTGCTGCAGACATGTCCTCCAACCACATTTGCTTTTCACATGATTGCCTCTCGTGGTGGTTCATTCTTCAATCTGTAATCACATGCCTTCCTGTCTGGGTGGCAACAGTAAGGGCCTTGCTGTCACGTGGGTTATGTTATTCTCAAATATATAATCTTTCATTTTATTGGCATTCATCCTGTCTCTAATACTGTAGTACTGAGGTTATCTCTCCAATAGGATACCCAAGCCTCCTCCCTTTTCATGTTACCACACACATTCAGGACTTTAACAATTCTCACCAACACTGCTCATATTTATTGTGCTGAAATCACTAATGGAAATATTAAAGATGGGTCTTAAGACTGAGGAATTTCTCACTACTAACCTCTCCTTGATTTAATGTTTTGCAGTGCCTCCATTTATTCCACAGACCTTAGATGGCAAGAGCTGACAGAAGAGCTTGGGCACAGAGAGCACTACCCACAGAACCACACAAAAAGGCAGCTCCAGCCCAGGCAGATTGCAATTGGGATCTGCAGGCAATGACTTCATTGCAAGCCAGCATAAGTTGCTCTGATGGCAGCCAGTGAACAATTGATTAGTGAGAGTAGTGGTGGGAGCTTGTGAGGTGATTACTAAAGTGTTGTGGCTGCAGAATGTTTGGTTTTCCTATCACTCCTGCAGTAAGAGCCAGCTTGAGGAGAGGACAGTCCCCAGGTGCTGGTGATGGCATTTACAGATGTTCCTTTCCTATATGGACAGCGGCTGTGCTACACAGGCTGTGTGGACAGTCAGTGTGAAAGAGTAACACCACCGAGAATGGCTTATTTTACCAGGTGGGCAAAATCAGCTGCTCCTGTGTGAGCAGTTTCAAGCATGCCCAGCATGCCCACAGCTCCCAGTATCTTTCCTAGGAAACCCTTAGACCCATCCCTGGCCATGGCAGCGAGCACACTTCTGAGTAATGCCTGAGTGTGGTCAGAGCAGTGTGGGTGGTTTGCTCGCAGCAACCCTGCTTGGGAGGATGAGGCAATCTATTAGCATAGATGTAAGCCAGTCAATGCCAGCTGGCCCCTGCACCTGGGAGCATTCCTAGGCACATCTAATTTATTATTTTAGGCACAGACTTTGAGAATACCTTGGCAGTGTGCATGCTACTATGTGGCTCAGATCTATTTGAATATGAAAACATCTTTTTGCCTTTAAAAATATGAGTACCTGCTTATATGTGGGGGAGGGGGGGGGGTCAGTGTACCCTCTACTAGGCTGGCTGATGAGTCCCTTCCCTGCTATGAAAGCACCTGGCAGGAGATGGCTCAGCTGTCCACTGACCTGCTGCTTAATGGATGCAGAACCTGTTTCAGGCAAACTGAAAGCAAAATGGACACTACCTGTAACCCAGCTGAGGTGCCAGGAAGCCTGGTGCTCTTCAAAGTAGTGGGGTGGGAGTTAAATGGCACAATATTTACAAGGATAATGCAAAGAGCTTTCATTGGCATGGGCTTAGAGCACCATCAGTTTGCAGGCCTGGCACAGGCAACTAAAGAGCTCATCTGTCATCACTGGGAGCAGTCCAGAAGAGGTAGGCAGTGAAAGGGCTTTGTGTGCCTGGAGCTTTGTGTGGCAAGCGGCAGTGCTCAGTGAGACAGGGTAAGGAAATGTGATGCTGCATTACTTTGTCACATCCGTGCCAACTGGCAACTGCTTTATGCAATTTTGAAATCTATTAAAAGTTTGGGTGAGCCTGCCTGTTTCTTGTGTTTCCTTATCTGCCAGCAGAGTGTGGAACTACAGTCTTCATTAAAGCAAGTAAAGGATGTTTAAAAAGAGTGAAACAACTTTGTTAAGAACTAAGTAGACAGCAAGCAAAGCTTGCAAATGTTAGCAAAGTGCCTGTGATGCTGTCTGTGGAGAGGATCCCAGCCCTGTGCATCACTCTCCAGTGATGGGGCTACATGTTATCAGTATTTCTGCTCTTCCCCTCACTGTTGCAGTGGGCAGAATAGGAAGAGGCCCAAGCCCCTGCCAGTGCCAGTGTCCTGATGGACCCCTGCCCACCACAGCATTTTCATGAGGGTTTCTCAGGTTGGAGTGCAATAGTAAAGAAATGCTGGTAGAGCTGGGGAGATCTGCTGCACAGTTCCCTCTGCTCATGCCTCCTCTCCCTTCAGTTACCCAGGTGGTGCTCTGATACCACCTTACCCTTCTGGCCATCAGCAATCTGTCCCTGTCTCCTCTAGCTCCTTGTTCACAGAGGTTGCTGAGCTCAGACTCAACCTCTACATTCCTGCAGTTTCTTTGTTTTCCTCCTCTCCCCTGGTGGCTGAGGTCCTCTTCCCCAAAGTCCTCAGTGGCTGTTGTAGTCTGGGAAAAGTGCGAGTCCTGTTTCACAATAAAAGAATTACAGTATTTTCTTTGCCCTGGAAAAGTAATAAAAGAAAATACCTTTTCATAATCTTTCCTACAGCAAGATCACAGCTAGATACCTGTGACACTTCACTAAGCCTTTATTTCTTCTTTCAGTATGCGTCTATCAGAAGTGTTTGTTACCTAACTTATTTGATACCAAAAACAATAGCAATACTTTAAGATTTCAGTTATATTTATAAAAATTAATAAATAGTTTTTAACTTGGCAGAAGGCCTGGGCAAAATTCAAACATGACCTCTTCTATCAATTATGATCTTCATATCATAGTGCATCCAGGTTTTAATTTATTAGCAGGTGCTAAGTGTGAAAAGGCAGTATTTTTTCAGCTCTCACATAAAAGTGTTTCTGTGCTAAAAAGCCTTTTGTCATTTGGTGGCAGAGCTGCAAATCAGTGGATGAAGAAAAACTGCAAGTTACAAGAGGGGGTAAAAATTGCAGTGACATCAGGCTTCATCAGCCAAGAACAAAAAAAATAAGCAAATATAAACAGGATACTCAACAGTGGGACAGAAGCCTGTTCACAAGAGTCCTGTCTTCTGTTTTAACTCCCGTGTTCAGGGTGCACAGGGAAGGACCAGGTACCCCTCCAGTGACTTTTCCCGTCAGCACAGTGAACAGAGTTCGTAACAGAGATCACCCAGGACTCCATCTGGATGCTGGTAATAGTGTCCTAAACTCGGTGAATGCTGTGCATAGACAGAATACAGATACACAGACACTTCTGCTGTCTGCCATTTTAAATACTGAAAAGGCAGTATTTCGTTAAAGACCAGTAGAAAAAAAATCCCTAGCTGCAGGTTTGGATAATGGCTCTCCATCTAGGATAGCTCTTGCTAGTGATGGCAAAGGAAGACATTACTTCTTCCCTTGCCTGAGACAAAAGCCATCCCACAGCAAACAGAAGCTGCTAAAACAATTTCAATCACTGGTCAAGGGAGTACATGGAATATTTCTCCAGGCAACATCAACTTGGCATCAGCTGTGACTCCAATGCTGAGTCCTGCCTTCCTCCAGTGCTGCTGTTCCTGCCTTCTCTGCTTTGTCCTTAAATTTTACCCAGATGGCCCAGAAGACTGGGATCCAATCCTGCTTCCTCTGCTCTCTGAGCTTTAAGAGTGGTGCTGGTCTCATCCTCAGTTAGAACTGCAGGTAGGCTACAACAGTCATCAAAAAAGGCTGTGGGGCCCATGCTGGGTGAAGCCTTTGGCAACCTTATGTTAGGGAAATTATCCCTGATGTCTTAGCTTGCAGGCAGGCTGAAATAGCAGCCTGGAACAAAGTCTATATTTATAGACAGATGGTATAGTGCAGTGTGGGTAAAAGCCAAACAAAAGCCTGTAGTAACACTACAAATAACCCAGCATGGACAGGGAAGCTTCAGTCAAAATGCTGTCACAAGATTTTAGGTCTATTTTCCCACACAGCATCTCTCTGCTTTGCCACCTTTCTAGCCCTACCATACCTGTGCATTCAGGTGCAAGGGCTCTGGAAAGCTTTTTTTTTGTGGGGAGTGAAAGACATTTGCAGAATTCCTTACATCGTGTACATGCACAAATGCCTCCTGTCCAACAGGCTGTTTCTGCCACAGGGATGGGAGGACAAGGTGCCTACTCAGCCACACACAAATATAATTAAATCACTGACCACAGGGGAAAAACCCTATTTCTCAATGGGACATGGGGAGCAGTGACAGTTTTAAGGAACTTGAACTGATAGGAACTCATTATCGCATACATAAGCACCAATCTGATCACAGCCCATGTGGCATACTGTGTCCTAGGACAAGGACAGCCTTGGAATGCACAGTAACATCACATGGGTTTATGAGTTTTCATTAAAGCAGAGGGGGAACATAACTGCTCTTATGGATGAGTCTGATTCTCTCCTGCCTACCTAAAGTTAGGTAGGAAGTTGTTCTTTGGGAGGCAAAACAGGACTGCCTTAGTAGTGTGAGAACTTAGGAATCAGACTTGTCAATCAGGGCTTTCACTGGGTAGTACAGTGGTACAGTCAGTAATGGATATAAGCTGGCATATGGCCAGGATTTCTCAATTTCTCTAGGAGAACTTCTTCATTGCCATTTTGACCAGAATGTATCACTGCAATGCTGTTAAGTGTGCCAGAGTAACTCTGGCCTGGCTTAGCATTCCTGAGTAAAAGTGGTTCTGCTTCTGTGCAATGAGTGTATTTCCCTGATCAATTTACACTTAAGCATGGAAAATCAACAAAAGCAGTGATAGTATTTTTCTGGCTGGTTGTAGCTAATGCCTTCTCTGCTTCTCACTTTTGGCCTGGGAAGAATGGTTTTGCTACCAGTGAAGCATGAGTGGAAGAGAGGAAAGGTGCAGAACAGCTGGGTCTAATGAGCTGGAACAGATTAAAGTATTAAAGCAGTGTGTACACTTGTCATGCAAAGAGGAGTTACATGTATGTAAATGACAAGCAATTTAAATCAAGTCTTCAGTTACAGAGTTTACAACTGACATTATACCCCAAAAATACTCAAAACTTGGTGTCTTAAACTCTGTCATTTATAACAAACAAATCCAAAGCAATTTAAGTTATGCGGACATGAACTATCAATCTATATTTTAATATGTGGTGAACTTTTCATTTTGGACTATGTCATGGTTTACTTTTACAGCTATCTGTTCTTTTTCTCTTGAATTTTACATTAGGTTGTCGGGGTGTTTCCAAGGCAAATTCCTAGAGTGCCAGTTGAGCAATCATTTATTCTTTCGAAGACTACTCCAGAGGTGATGCATTAACATTTTTGAGTCCTTTTTTTTGTGCAGCTGGAAAGGAAAAAAAAAGTCTTAAATCCATTGAAGAGAAATGTGATAGTTCTATAATTTCAGTGAAAGCATTAAAATAAATCATATGTTAAGATGATCTCCATACTTCAACATTAATTCAGTCTTAAATGACAGGATCTGGTATTGGGAATACAAACTTTTCTCTGTGGGATTAAAGGTGTCAATTTATATTTATGCAAATAAATTAAACTGCTTAATTTTAGACTGAGATTAACTATTTTTCATGCTGGTAGCTTGACAGTTTCCAGTATTAAGGTGAGACTGGGACGAAATTGTGATGGAAAAAATTTCAATCTGTAATTTATTCTTTAAATCAATGGAAACAGTTAGTACTAGGGTTAGAAATTTAATAAAACATAATGATTATTGAAGTGGCTTAGAGGAAATTAAGTGTCCCGGAGATGTGTTGCTTTTGCAATTATGACAATATCTGTGTTTAAAATTTGAAAGGGCTTTTCCTAATTACCCATGAAAATTACTACTTCCCTTTTATGGATTCAGTCCATAAAAGTCTCCCCCTACCCTCAGACAGCCACCTGGAGACAGGTGGGCAGCAAGCACCACCAGCAACTGTCCCCAGGCCAGTGAAATCACGTGTCTCCAGAGGGGATTCAGCCTCAGAGAACCAGGCTGGCCCATTCTGTAGAGGGGTTGGTGCTTGGCTGGTGTTTGCAAGGTGTCTCCTGCCAAAAACTCCTCCCAGCAGATGGTAACAGCTGGGTTATGCCTGACTTTGGAAAACTACAGAAGGAACCCTTGTCAAGGGCCTATTGTGTGATCCCAGTGGCTTTTCCTTGTGAGAGGGCTTTTGTTGCATGAGGCATCATTCACTCAGGGTGTTTGGGAGGACACAGGTTGAGTGACTTGCCTTGGGACAGCAGAATATTGGTCTAGATCTTGTGATACAGGATACATCCCAGTGATTCAAATGGAATCTGACCTTTGTGAATGTGAAATATATTCCCTCAAATAAATGAAGTCTCTTCTTGCTGCTGATGTTAAAAATTGTGACACTGGATATTTTTAATTGCTGTAAGAGAGGCCATTGGGACACTGTAAGGATATAGAAGGAAAAGCAGAGGAGTTCCTGACTCTCTGTGGTAGTCTTTTTATTAATGTGTGGACCTATGCCACACAATGCTCCATACAACAGATGACTATGTAAATTACTTATCTCACTCCATATGTAGATTGCAAATGATCAGTTTAAGCTAAAATTGTACAAAAATATGTTTCGATTGTGTGTATAAATAAATCACATTTCCTTTTTTTTCTTTTTTTTGCTTTTCTAGCAATAGCCTTATTTTACTCATATTATGCTGTCAATTAATTTTTAACCCTCCAGAGGGTTCTCTGGAGTAACCAGGAACCTAATTAGCAGGTCTGTAATGGCTCATCGAGCTGTATTTTCAAGTCCTGGTTGACATCCAATACTTAAGAATCCAAATTTCATTCAAAGGGTATTTTCCTGACTGCAACTTGAGCACCAATTAGAGCTGTAGCACGTGCTAGTTTCTGCACACTTTAAAGGATTCTAGTTAAAATGAGTTGACTTCAACTTTTCATCTTTATTCTGAGATAAATTACCACACACTAAATCAGAGTTGTTTAAAGCAGGTAAGGAAGGAAAAGGTTCTGCAGGCACAGAAATTTGTGCTATCTCGTGTTACCATCAAAACAGGGAGTTGGATCCTGAATTTTTGGGGCAGTTCTGAGGCTTACATACAACAGTCAAAACACAGCTCTTATGTGACATTTCAAATTCACTTTCTTTTAGAAATAAGGTTCTGGTGTTCCTGTTGTCTTCATGTGGGGCCTGTCTGCCTGTAGTCCCCCATCTTTTTCTACTGAATGCAGTGCCCAGCTGGAAGCACATGGGAGAGAAAATTATTTGAATTCATTTGAGTTTAATGGAGATAAGCAGCAGGATGGGAAGTACAAGCTGCTCTCAGCCTTACTACAGGAATGACTTGACCATGAAGAGTGTAACTGTATTGCAAATTTACAGAGTCCACACAAAGAAATGTTGTATCTGCCTCAAGTGCAGAAAATACTTGGCTAGATACTTTTATATCTTCTTAAACATGAGGAAGTTAATACCATTAGCTCTGCTGCTTAAATAACTATTTGTTTAGTTGTGCTTAATACCAAAGATCCACCTGTGACTAAGTGACTAAGACAGATGGATGTAAAGCACCAGGCAAAGATCCATCTCTAAACCCACGGCCTTCAGTGTCAATGTGAGACCTGATTTTCACAGTTCTGGCAGAGAACAATTTTGTCCCATCTCAGAGAAGGACACAGCTTTTCTCCAGCAGAAAGCATCTTGCTAAAAACCTCATATCAAAATGCATGTAGGTAACTAGATGGAAAAAATAGATGCAGATTTTGCTGTAGCCTTTGTGACTGCAAATCAGGAGGAACATATTTCATATGCACTGGGATTAGACTAGATCTATAGCAGTGCTACCAAAAGAATACAGGCTTGCAATGCCCTGACACAGTGATTTATTTAGTTGTGGGTATTTTCTTCAGGTAATTGCACACCAGACTGGTGTGGCTGCACAGAGGAGCAACAAAATCATCTTGAATTTATTCACTAATATTAACATCTACCAATTAATGCTTTGTTACTGTCCAGAGGTGAATTCTGCTCAGTACATCCCTGCTGTGATTCCAGCAAGTTCCAAATTCAGCTGTGGCCAGGCAGCCACACCAGGCAAAGGACTAGGAAGTCTGTCATATGAGAAATAGCAGGATTTGGTTTGTTCAGCCTCGAGAAAAGACCACATAGGGGACATCTTATCACTATCATCCAGTAATTAAAAGGTGGCTACAAAAAAGATAGAGACTCCATTCTTTTACAATGAGTCACATGCAAAAGATGAGGGGTGATGGGTACTAGAGAGCCTTTGACTAGAAATAAATTTTTTCACAGTCAGAGCAATCAGCCATTGGCATAATCTCCATGGGGAAGTTGTGGATTCCCCAACACCAGGCTTTAAAGATCCAGCTGGACAGAGTGCTGGGCCATCTTGTCTATACCATGCTTTTGCCAAGAAAGGCTGGATAAGATGATCCTTGAGGTCCTTTCCAACATGGTGTTCCACGAGTTTATGAAATACAAGAAAGCCACAAATATTGAGGCTGTGCACTTGTTCATTCCAGCAGTCAAGGGTTAAGGGAGCAGAGCTGAAGTTAAGCTGCTGCACCTAACAGCCCCTGATAAACCAATTCTTTGTATTTTTTCCTAATCCTATTTTTAAATAGTTTATAATTTTGATCTCACTTTTATGGCTTCTTCCTGTGAAACTTGAAAAGAGCCCCACACATTTCTACCAGCCTGCAGAGAGATTTGGAGAGTGTATTTCAAAGCTGTTGTTTCACAAGCATCTATGTAATTGAAATATTGCATTCATACCTATATCACCCAGCTGGAGAATACCTTGGGAAAAATTTGATCAATTATAACAAAACCTTATCACTCAAATTTCAGCAGTCCAGCTCCAAAAAACTTGTCACATAAAATTAAGGAAATGTGAATAATACATGAACAGAAAATAGCCAATTACATTCAGCTAATCATATGGATTTCTTTAGATGTGGTCCATCCAAATATGGATCAATCTGTTGAAATTTTTCTTGTGAGAGCTGGAAAGATTTAAACCATGTATTTTTACCTTTGTCTACAGAAACTTCCCCCTCCAGTACCAGTACAAGTACACTGCCACTGTCATTCTGGTTTTAAATACTGACATGGAACAAATAAACACTACTCCTGTTCTGTATGTCCCTTGCAGCACAAATTTCTGTTTTGTATCATCTAAGGTCCTCCAGATCTCTTTCAGTGTTCCACTTTTACCTTTTTGTTTTAGTGTTCCACCTTTACCTTTTGTTACCTAGCAGTCTTGTAGTGTGTAGGAAATGATAAATTGCTCTAGTTTCAAGTGGAGAACATCTGTGTTTGTTTCCTGGGGGATAGCAAAGCTGATATTATTTCCCTCTCTGTGTGAAGCTGCTGTGTGCTTCTTCCAAATGGCTGAAGTAGCCACTGGAGTGATCCACATTTAAGTAGCCTGGGAGTCTAATTATCCAAGGAACATTCATTTGAGCAAATTAAAGGAAGAAGAAGGAAAAATTATCAGACATTATTATTATTATTATTATTAATATTAAGCACTGTGCAGTGGAAAAAAATCATACTGTTTCCACCTACAGTGCTTCATCAAATTATCTGATTGTTTAGGTAAATCCAAAGAGCTCAAAAGCCCTTTGTTATAACAACAACAAAAACCTGCTGGATAAGACCTGAATGAAGAAGGCTGTGAACTGAAGCTGTGAATGTGGACACATTTTAGGACAGGAGCTGCTTCACTGCTTCACCCCAGCTCAGGGCAACACTTCCCAGGCACATCAGGACATTTCTGCACCTTTGCCCCAAGAAAACTTCTCATGGTGGCAACCAACAACACTGAGACTTTTTTGGGAGTAGTCCAGTGAGGAAAGATGTGTTTCTTCTCTCTGTGCCCTTAAAGCCTATTCACTACTACAATTGCATTGAATCTGTTTTGTTGCTAGATCTGAAAAGGCCAAAGGAGTCTGCAGTGTGTTTTTTATGATGAGGTAGTTAAATTCCATTATTCTTTCTGTTGAATCTATATCATAATTTCTTCTTTCCTAATACTCATGTAATTGCTTCATATCTCCCACCTGTGATTTTTGATGCCCCGTTATAATGAAACGCCATGCAGTTGAAGTTCGCCTCTGAAAAGTTTTTAAACTGGCTTGTATTGAAATATTCACAGCTTTTAGTCAGCAGAAGAAACCCATACCAGGCACAGTAAAGCCCTGCAGTAACTCTCTGGGCATGTCACAAGAGAGCCTTTGGCTAGGAGTTGTCTTGCAGGTGAAGCCCACACTGCTCCAGAGCTTCCCACAACTCGTGCCTTAGTGAGTTATTTGTGCACAGCAATGGCCACAACAGCCAACTGGGCCAGCTCATGGAGAAAAAAACCCAAACAGGTTAAAGATGTGTTCCTGCTGGAGCTGAAGACATCTTACTTCTTCATAACAGAGTATGAAATTCACCCTGGCAGGCAAGAAGGAATTAATAGATTTTATGTCTAACTGGGGAGGCGTGGCAGGCAAGTGGTAGACTGAGGTAATTTGACAGCAAGTTCAGCCATTCTGACATCATCTAGCAGTGAAATTCTAGGAATGCTGCTAGGATGACTTGTCAACAACTGACTTAACTAAAATCTGACTTGACTAAAAATGACATGGGCTGATGTCATTTGTTTACTTTCCTTAGGCTGGAGCAGGAGAAAGTAAATCATATTGCCAGAAAATCCACCAAATCTAGTTGCATTCCTCTAAATAATTAAATAATTAAAATAATTTAAATTAAAATTATTTATTGCTGATCTTTCTTTCTCCCACATAAAAGAAGATTTTAAAAGCAAACTTTCAATTATTTTCTGACTTTCCTCAACAGTTATGACATTAAAAAATATTCTATCTCCCTTTATTATTGAGTATGCTGATCTCTACTCACAAAAAAAGCCACACACTCCAAAGAAAAATTGAAAAATACATTAAAAAAAGTAAAATATTCTTTCATTTCTTCTTTTGCAGATCTTGGCAGATAGATGTTTAATGAAACCGAATTCTGTTATTTTCCTGATACCAGAATCTTGAAAACCTTATTGAACAGAGCCATGATTTTTGTAATATCAGTCCAAACTTATTCCCACATCCAATTAATTAAATTAAAATATTTGCTATGCTTACAGAATCCAGGGATGTAAGTGCACTTCCCAAGATGTCCTTTGGAGGTACTTTGGAATATCTAAGTTATTTGCATGGGCTAGCAGATATGACATTGGGCTTAGGAGAAAAGCTGGACCTTCCCACACGGTGGGCAGCTGGAGAACAGGCAGGATGCACCCACTCTCTTAAATAACAGTAAGCACACATGGAAAGACAGCTGAATCCTGTCCAGGAGTGCAGCAATCTATCAGGTTTTTTTTCACTTGGATCCTTTCGAAACTCTGGATGAGTTCAGCAGAAAGAGGAATGAACCCATTCATAAAAATGAAGGCAGAGAGAGATGTCACTGTGATCAGTGAGTTTTCTCCTGCCATAATTTTTCATCTTTCACCAAAGAAATCCAAAGGCAACAGTTAGTCAATAATGATTCCAGGCTGCCTGTGTCTGTAAGAAACAGGGAGGTCAGGAGGCAGCAGGGAAGTCCTGCATCCTTATAACACACAGCACTGGCTGTAGTTTAAGTCACAGAAGCCTTTCTGGAGCTCTGCAGACCAGTGTTCCCCAAAGCAAAACAGCCAGCACACAGTAGAAGAAGCAAGAAATATTGCAAAGAACCAGAATGTGGGGTCCTTTTACCTTACATTTTCTCATCGTTGTCACACATGCTTCGGAGAGGAGGAAAAGAAATCAGGGTAGCACAAGTCTTACAAACAGGATGATAATGTAGAAAAAAGCAGAAACACTTGGACAGACAGGACCAATTAAGCAATTTATACCTGCCAGAAAAAAGAGATCCTTACAACTGCAACGATTGCAATACAAGCACACAAAAGACTGATTCTTTCTTCTTCAAATGCAAATAAGACTTGGAGCACATTGTGGCATGTGGCACACACGTCTGGGAAATGAAAGGCATCTGATGTTTGCTTAGCTTCCAACAAGAGAGTAGCATTTTGGCACAGACAAAGTGGCATAGAAAAGCAGGTGTGAGGTATGAATTTCACATTACCTGCTTCTATTGCCAACATTACTTGTTCTGTTACTTTAGCTGGAGTCTCACATTTAGGAGACCAAAAAATGACATTGTGAAACATCCAAGAGAAGAATTACACAAGCTCTGGTTGTTAAGTGTACCAGTTTGAGAAAATGCTTTCTGGAAAATCCATTAAAGCAAATCTGATATGACTTGCCTAGCTGTAACATAGAATTGAGCTCCACATAGTGTTGGCACAATTAGACACAGTCACCGTTTCTGTGGCACTCAGCTTTTCTAAAGGAATTCATACTAAATTCATATTAGTTAGGAGGCTATTCTGGCATTAGAGACAGTTTATTTAGTTGTATTCAGAAATTTCAACAAGAATTTTGAACCAGTGTCACCTGGATAAATTTAATGGCAACAAACTTTTGATTCTGAGCACAGATTTTGCAGCTGATCAGTACCATCCCAGAAACACACACAGAGACAGGATGTCCAATTAGTTTGGACAAATGTTTAATATGCAGGGGATATTTTGTGGAAGGTTTTAGATTTATCTCTTCTCCCTTATCTGCACAGAAAAATCACTCCCTGAGCACTGGAAAGCAGAAGGAAAGCAATGGACCCAAATGCCCTTTCTGAACAAAATGGTGACCCTATGAAGTCAGGTCCCATGGATTCAGAGGCTCATCCAGGGAGTCACTTCCCCATGGGTTCCCTGAGCAGGACTACATTTTGTCACAGAACACCAGTGGTTTCAATGGATGCATCCTTGCATAAGCCTGGATCCCTGTTGCCATGAATATTAGCAGTGGAAGGCATCAGATCCTTTTGCACAAGTGCTGGTGCAAAATACAGGTCGGTGCCTCATGTATTTCCAAGCCTCATGTATTTCCAAGTATGTTGTGGTTACTTATCTTTCCTTATCAAATGGATGAAAATTATATAACATGAGTATTATTTGAGGGGGCTTTTTTTTTTTGTTTCCTACTTTATCATTATTGGTTATGTGACTTCAATAGTTTCCAGATCACAAATTAAGAATTAGGTTGGGAGTTTATCCCTTGCTTCTCTTTTCTGGACCAGTACTAACTTTTACAATTAACCAGCAGTTTTCAAGCAACTTCTTAATTTTGATTCTCTGATTGATACAACACAGAAATGTCTTAAAATGCACTTACTTAACTGAGACATCTCTTTATTCAGTGTCACCCAAGTGAGCTGAATTGAATTGAATGAGCAGGAAAATAACTTTTTCAGCTCACTGCATCCACTGTTTCTCTGGAATGGTTACCAAAAAACCAAACTACGAGCCTTTTCAGCCAAAGTTTCAAGCATTGGCTGACCAGTGCTGCTCAGAGCATACCAAGTTCCTAAATGGGTAGAGCAATCCCTTTATGGATTGGTACCAACCAAAGGGTTGGATATCCCTTTTTTATTTCATCTAGATCTTACGTATTTTCATGCATACTCTTGTGCTGACTGCTTCATGTTTGACTACTTTTCCTGATGGAAAATTTTCATAAATACAAACAACATTGTCATTCCCATGGCATTTTGCTTTATGTCATTTCCTGATTTTTGCTCCAAGATCTTGATCATTCCCAAGTCATGCGGAGCCAGTTATGCATATATTCAAACTGGATGTCAATAGAAGGAGCATTTTTATGCAAAAGTGTGCACTGTGACTCAAAGATTAGTATTTTAGTAAAGCTGTTGGTGGCTTCATCAAATTTCTGGTGAGGATCAGAATCCCAATCAAACACTTCTCTCTGTAAAATGAAATTTTAGCAATATAGAGAATGGAGAATGCTTTAGACTTGCATTTCTTTGAGTATAGCTTTTTTCTGGCTCCATTTGTCTTTGTAAGGCTCCTTTCACTATAGTCTCCTCCTCTGACTTGCCCTCCCCACATTTCTAGGAAGAGAAGGCAGCAGTCTAATTTCTTTAGATGGAGAAAAAGATGAATGTTTGGAGTTACTAGCTGCAAGGATTTACAACAAATTTGGAAACTGCTGGCTGCTGTTAGATTGTGGGTGGTAGTTTGGGGACTCTTTAGCCACCTGCAGCCCTCAAACTGTTCAAGTGTAATTTGTTATGCTGGGGCTGCATCTGTGAGCAGAGGGAGGCTGTTCTACCATGGGGCCAACTTGAATATTTAGAAGCAGGGGATCCATGGGAGACTTCTGAAGCCAACACTGCTGACTTGCAAAGTAGCAATGGGATGCCCTGGGAAAATACTGTCATCACACACCCACAATCCCTGGACATTTTGAAGTATGTGGACTCTGTGTAGGGTTAGGAAGCTGAGTAACTGTTCCTTCACTTGTACTTTTTTATTTTGTGACTCACTTTAAGCCTCTTGGAGGTGGTCTAAGAGGGAGAAAGAGATTGAGTCATAACACAGTTTCCAGAAACCTTAGCAACATGACACAGTCAGAACCTCAGGTATTATAAGCATAGCGAAAAAACAAAACCCTGACAGCTATGATATTCCTAAAGATAATTGGTTTTTACTGAGGAATTGTAGCACTAAAGAGTAAAAAATTGCATTATTGACATAAGTGCAGTGAAAAATCTGGTAGAGAAGCAATATCTGAAAGCAATACAAGTAATTTTCCCAGAACCCGGTCTTCTAGAAGAATGATTTTACTCATTGAGCTATTGCACGATCTATAAACAGATGAGAATACTCTGACAGGGGAGAAAGAAGGTGTATAACATAAAGCAAAAATCTGCTAGTAAGTCCTGTGACATACTTGAGTACATTCCCTAGGGGCACACAATGTATAAGTGAGACAACACGGATAGGAACGGTCAGAAATTGTGGACACAAATCACAAGAAGAAAAAAAGAAATCTCCACTCATAGAACACTTTAATGAGATGAAACCTCCCTTCACATCTTTGCAGTTTATAGGTATTGACTGTGTCCCAAAGCCCGCAGAGAGGGGGAGACAGGAGCAGCTTGTTCAGACAGTGAGAAGCACAGAGGATTTAAAACTTAAGTGTGTCACTACCAAATAGAACAAATAAATAACTGAAATATATTATGTATATATTTGTCTAAGACTGGGAGAAGAAATCTGCTTGATTACAGACATGTAGGTGGAAGCCTAAAAGGCAGAGCAGTGCTGCTGGCTACTGCAGGCAGCGCAGGGTGCAGCGACAGAGGCCTTTGGCTGTTCTCTGTTCCACAGGAGCTGTCTGCTGTCATAAATGTGTTTTGTGAGAAGCCACAGGCAGTGGCCTCTTTGCTGAGTGCTGCTGCCTTTCTGTGCAGCCACAGCAAAGGCATCACTCTTATTAGTTTGGACAATGGAGCATCTGTGGAGACAAATCAGTTCTGTGCCTGTAGCATGGGAGTGGGCTAAGACATCACCTGAATTTTAGTACTGCTGATAAACTCAGCTGCTGCTGTACAAGGGGCACAGACAAACCCAAAAACCTCACATTGCTACTGCACCTGTACAGAGCTGATGTACTTTGCCAAAAGAAGCTGCCTTGGAAACGGATGTTTTATCCTTTGTTTGATGATATGGATTTGCTGGGAGGGATTACAGTAAATGAATGTATTCTCTCATTGCAGGCATGATGGAGATTGAATAAAATAGCTAAATTCATAGCTTCTCTCCCTTCCTTTTGAAGTGGTTAACTCTTAAATATTTGTTTGTGTCTCTACAGAGCTCTAGAGCTTGCCATGGTATTATCAGTCACAAACGTTTGATTTCCACTAAGCTTCTCAATGGGGCATTGACAAGAGACAAATTTTCTTACTGATAGAAATAAGTTTTGGAAAATAAAAAATATTTTATATGTTTTTCTGTATTTCAGATATTAAATATTCTTTATACCTTATATATTTATATCTATAATAGTTATTAATCTCTTATTTTTACACACTGCCCATTCATCAAGAAAAAGGGAAAACAGCATAAATATAAACACATTGGAAATAATTCCAGTTTAGTAGTTTTGATTCATCAGGATATTTTTTACCCATCAATACTACAAAAAGAAATATGACTGACTTTAGTAAAATTTGATCCAGCAATTTCAATAGGTGAACAACAGTTTTACATGCACAATACTAAACACAAGTGTTTGAAACCTCTGGCTTGCACATTCTCTGTTTAATATGTCACACAAGAAATTGGATAAAGGTGAGAACTGAATTGGTTATCCTAAGGCCCTGAGATGTTTAAGTTAATTAATGTAGTTCAAGAGGGATGAAATGTGGATATACTGTCAATAATTCAAGATGGGCAAAAATTATGATGATGTCTCCTGATTTTAGTGATACAGAACAGAATCTTTAATATTTTTAAAACCTTAGGAATCTCTGTCTGGAAAACCTGACCATTTGGAACTAGCCTAGTAACCAATACTCTGCTATCTCTTATCATCAGGGCTGAACAGTGACCACTTACACTGCGGTGATCAACCTTTATTGATCTGTAAGGATCAGTAACATTGTAGATCCTCACAGTGTCCAAGGGGAGATTGAGACTCCTTGATCCTGACTGGAACTCTGCCAAGACTAAGAATTATTATTTTTTAAAATAATACTTCATGAACCCATAGGCCACGGAAGACTAAGAGTCCATGGGTTGAAAATCATTGCTTTGAGAAATGATACTTGCTTCATTCCTGTATTAACTGGTAATATATGCCTGAATAAAACTCACCAGTTCTACTATTTATAGAATTTCATAATTCATCTGTGTAACATAAATTTCCTGGGAATATCTATCTAAATTGTCATCTGCTGCCTGTTGTTTCTATAATGTAGCTTCTGTATGTATAACAAACAACTCTTGCAATATCTTATTTGTTCTCCTCTATCTTCTGATATGTTGCTCCAATTAATACACAATAATGTAATCACTAGACTACTATTGTAATCACATAAGGAGATATCTGACAAAAACTTCAAAATGGCTCAGACCTTTATTCTATTAATTTCTGCATTAAGTCAGTGCATATCACTGACCACACTGCACCTGGAATTCTTGTGGGACACCACCTGAATTGTACTCTTCCCGTGCTAAGTAGGCTTTTAACAAAACTTACCTCTTTTATTCTGGTACAAGGTAAGACCAACATATTTGTAATGCAGTTGCCAGGGGGTTTGATGTGGGGTTTTTTTGTAACTGAGCATAGGACTGCAATGCAGAATGAGCTTCACATGAAGGATGTTGTGGCATATTTAAATTTACAACTAAGAATATTTTTACCATGGCCTCTCAGTAAGTCAAACTACCTTTTTATTGGAATTACAATACTAAATGTAGTAGCATGTCACTGACATTGATACACGCGTGAGTTTAAAGAAATACAGTCTCTACTCATATAGATGGTAATAATTCTTTACAATGACTCTCTTGAGGAGATACCTTTTACTTATGTTAATAAATAAATTAAATTCTATGAAACTTGTTACAGCAAATGGTTGCATAAAAATCCCCTATTTTGATATCTATTTCCTTTATGTCTGAATGTCTAGGCTCTTTATGTTTCAGCTTTTATCTGTGTTAAGTAGGTATTCTATGGCTTATGTGTAGGCAATGCCTAGATAAATTCTTGAAATCTATAAAAGAGAAGTTAAAACTGGTGCATAAATAAGCTTGTAGAATATAAAATGAAAGTTCTTGACACGGAAAAAATGAAAGCATACAGAGACTATCTTGGCAGGTCACCACGTTCAATTGAGCAGTGTTGTTATACTTTGCTGACAATACTAATAACTTAAACCATCAATCTATAGGCACAGCTATTCTTAGCAGAGCATAGTGAAAATAAACTGCTTTGCTTATGGTATTCACAGCACTGAAGCATGCCCTTAGCAAAGTGGTGCAAATGTCAATATGCTGCTGAGCTCCTCAAAACCTCTAACAAGTTATTTGAAGAACAGACAAACCTTCTGGAAGTCTTTGAAAATACAGATCAAATTCTAATTCTAACTGCTTTCCCCAAATTCTGCACTTGTGAAAAATCTGTTTCCCCTCAAACTATGACAATGACTCTGAGTCAGATCTGTTAAATGGGCCTGTGCCTGTGACCTGTGCCAGGACCCTTAAAGTAAAAACACACACATTAAATCTACCTGGAGCTTCAAGAATAGACCCCAGACCTCAAGGACTCAGGTGCTAACCTTGAGTTGTTACCACTCATTTCAGCTCACCTTTGTGCCTTTTGCTATTATGATAATAAACTTTCTTTGCTGGAAGCAAGTGCATATTTTGAATCAACATAAAAATCCAAAGGATAACTGCAGATATTTAATGTAGTGTTTAGTAGATGGGGAAGAAAATGTACAAAATACAGCTTTTGGTATTATCCTCAAGAAATTAAGTTACAAGTCAGGAATTGGCACAGTATGTTCTCAGCCAGTTAAATGCTGCATATTATTTTAGCAAACATTTCTGCTGGCAGTTGTTAACCTCAGGCAATAGAAATACATGTTTGCAGAGAAGTAAAGAGCAACTAGGGAATCTGTTTATTCACTCCCATAAGAGCTCTTCTGAACTGATACGCAGAGTTATTATTTCAGAATTAATTATAAAGCAGTCTCATTGTAAGTGGCACCTTTGCTGACTGATTTTATTTTTTGTTTTAATTTTTGAAAACCACATTAACAGCATGCAACTATTAGTTGGTTTATAAATAAAATGCAAAATTTATTGTACTATTAGCAGAAAACTATGCTTGACTTCCACAATTTTCAGAGAATAAAGGACCTTTACCAGCTCTTCTATTTGGGAAAATATTTTTAAAATTCAGTAACTGACATATGGTGTAAAATATTCAGTTCAAAGGAAGAAACAAAGCCAGACAGAAAACACAGACTGGTTTATATTTTTATGACTATAAGCAGTGTTCCTCCAGTATGGTAGAGAATTCATTCCAACATATCTTTCAACGTGGCACTAGTATTTTATGACTTGCTGCAAGTCCTTTGTGATCTTGACTGTCTCTCTGTCCATTGCTCTTTCGAAGATATGCTCTATGATATTGCACCTGTCAAAGTGGTTTTCTGTTTCCAGAAATAATTAGCTTCTCCTGTCAGGCCCAGCACACAGTCTTTCTCAAAGAGCCTCTTCTGAGTGGTCATCTGGAAGCATCACCTCAGTGCAGAACAGGCAGGATGCTGGCCCTGTGTTGGTTCACTTCTCCTCAGCACTGCCTACTGCCCTGAAGGCAGCATTAAATTTTATCCCTGGACTACACAGCATAATAACTAGATATGCAGACATGACATTTTGATTGCTAAATTCCAGGCCTATTGACGTTTGTGACAAGGCTCAGAGAACGACTCAGCAGAAAAAGGATAAAGATGTAGAGGAGGCAATCAGCTGAGGACAGTCAGAGATAACGATCCAAGTCTCCAGAACCTAATAAACACACGCAGGTGTTACACCACACCTGAAATGCAGCATTGAGAAGCCTCTCTCATGTAGCATCTGAAGAGCAGTCAAAAGCCAGAGCCAAGGTGCTAAAAACAGGCATGCCCAAACCATGGAGAAATTAGATTTCAGTAGTTCTCTGAACTGTGGGCCTTTCTATAGGCAGAAAACAGAAGAGAAAGTGAAAGCAGCTAAGTAAGAAACAGGAGGAAGAGCATAAGAATCTTCCTAGGTTCTAAAAGATCTGGAATGATCAATGAGAAAACAGGAAAATTTACTTAGTATAAACAATACTAGAGACCTTTTTCTGCATAATCTTTTTCCTGCAACTTTTCTCTGCATAACTACAGTGTAAAAAGCATGGCTGCAGTTTCTCCTTGCTGTATATGGTACTTAGATATAAATCATTGTGGCCACGCTTCAGTGAAACTGATGACATGAAAGTCTGTAGACCTGGCATGAGGAAGTATTTATAATAAAAAAGATCCACCTAGTGAAAGGAATACTAAAATTGTTTTCATTGTAATAATGTATCTTCTGATGCTTCTTCATGTGACTATGCTTTAGGAATGTGTGTGATTATCACTAGGTATAAGAATCATGAATCATTCAGACTCCTGAGGATGTCCTTGAGGAACAGTCCCAAATGCAGACACTTGAGAGTTCCCAGATTATCTGCTAGAGCTGGAGACAGATTCAAGGTCTTACACTGATAAATTATCAGTTTTCCTGAAATGGCAGAGGTCAGTTGGAGTTACTCTGGTATAAAATGAGGGTAGTCCAATGTACTGCACTTAACCACCACCTGGTTTTAAAGGCAGATGAGGAAATGCTTAGGTTTGGTTGTTTGTTTTGGTTTTTGTTTTGGTGTTGGTTTTGGGCTTTTTTTTTTTTTAATAGCTGTGTCACTTTGCTGCTTATTTAGCTGATTTAGTAGCTGTAGAAGTTCACATTCTCGCCAGAATTATCATCACCTAAAACTATTGCACTTACAGTGTCAAGAAAGACTTGGTTGTCCACAAGTAGGGGTAGCATCCAAGGAAGAGATATTCCTATCTGTAGGGATGAGTAGGAATTTCATAGCACAGATACAGACTATTCTTTGAAGGGAGAAATAGAACACAGAGCCTTTCAGTTAATAGATACCTGTTGTATGGTGCTACTGCGAATCTCTCAGACTTCAAAAAAATTAAAAATTACTTTGAAATATCAGTTAGTTTTCAATTACTCTGAACAGATGGCTTAAGGGGAAAGATGCAAATTTGACTGCTGACAATAAAAAATTAACTGATCTAACCGTGGAGAGGAATAAACAACATTTTCTCTTCATTTATTGTGCAATGTAAGCTAAACATTCTTTGTAAATTACTATCAAATTCAATAAGAGCAAATATAAAACTGTTTTGGTCATGCATGTTTTTAAGTCTGTGAGTGCCACAGTACCAACAGTGTGAAGAACGGAGCCCTTAGAAAAATCAGTGATCATTCTTTCTTCCCCTGTCCTTTACTGGTGTTATTCCTTCAGTGTTATCATAGAAGTCAATGGAACTTTTGCCACAGATTTTAAATGGATATATTGAATATCTTCGTGTTATAACAAAGAAAGAGATGTTACAATTTCATAAGTTACTTTTGCCTTCCAAATGCAAAATACTCTATTTACCTGGTGCTGTATCTAAGCCTACTATACAGGAAAAAATCCTATTTAAAGCTATTTATTGGCTACAGCAAAGTCTTTTGAAAGATGTCTCACAATAATATATTTTCCCATTTTTTCCACAAGGGAAGACAATTATATATAACATATATAAATATATATATGTGTATATATAATTTTTTTATTCTCTTGAGATAGAGAATAAAAACTTTAAACATCACAACTATATTGACTCCATTGTGCTTAGTTTTGCTAGTTAATTTCTTGTCCAAATCTCACTGAAGACAATGGTTTTACTGAATGACTATGTGAGTTTTTTAAGGAAGACGACTTTGAACAAACAAAGATAACCTTCTAAAAATAGATTACCCATCCCAAGAGATGATAGCTGTTTAATGCAGCTCCTGCAGGTCGGGATCTGTATGGAATATTGCATAGAAATGCACAACGCGTGCTTGAACGCCTTGCTGCCGGCCCCAGCCCTCCGCAAGGTCCCGGCGCTGCGGAGCCCTTCGCCAGGGAGGTTTCTGCCATCTAGTGGCACCCGGACACACGGCGACACCGGCACACAGACTCAGGATCAACCAGGCTGGAGAAGACCTCTGAGGCCATCAAGTCCAACCTGTGGCCAAACGCCACCTTGTCAACTACAACATGGCACCAAGTGGCACGTCCCGTCTTTCCTTAAACAGGGTGCTAACTCCACCACCTCTTCGGGCAGCCCATTCCAATTCCACTTCTTGAAGAATTTCTTCCTAATGCCCAACCTGAACTTTCCCTGGTGCAGCTTAAGACTACATCCCCTTATCCTGTCACTAGTTGTCTGGGAGAAGAGGCCAATCCTGGCTACCCCCTCCTTTCAGGGAGTTGTAAAGAGTGATCAGGTCACCCCTGAGCCTCCTCTTCTCCAGGCTTAATTCAAGGGCTGGGAAGCAGCTCCTGGACATAACCAGTCATGAATGAAAAACCAAATGCATTCCCTTCCAGCAGCAGCACCTCTTGCAAGTGTCTGTGCTCCTTGATGCATTGCAAAAGATCGTCTCTAATTTATCTTTAGCTGTATTGGCAGCTCCTCACTGATCCGTATCTTCCCCCTCTACTCCACTCTTGTGAAAACCCACCTGGACTGCTGCATCCAGCTCTGGGGCCCTCAGTACACGGGGGACATCGGCCTGTTGGAGCAGGTCCAGAGGAGGACCGCGAATATGATCAGAGGGATGGAGCTCCCGTCCTACAAGGAAAGGCTGAGAGAGACGTGGTTGTTCAGCCGGGAGGAGATAAGTCTCTGGGTGAGACCTTGTCCTTCCCTCCCAGTACCTAAGGGAGCCTACAAGAAAGTGGAAGAGGGACTTTTTACAAGAGCATGTCATGATAGGACAAGGAGGAATGGCTTCAAACTGGCAGAGAGTAAATTTAGCTTAGATTACTAGGAAGAAATTCTTTGCTGTGAGGTTGGTGAAGCACTGGAACAGGTTGTCCAGAGAAAATTGCGGATGCTTAATCCTTGGAGGTGTTCAAGGGCAGGTTGGATGGAGCTTTCAGCAACCTTATCTAGTGAAAGGTGTCCCTGCACAGAGTTGCAACTACACGAAATTTAAACTCCCTTCCAACCGAAACCAGTGTACGATTCTCTGACACAGGCAGGTCAGCTGGCTCCTCTCAGCCACAGCCAGGAAGGAGCCTGGCCCCGAGCGCCTCGGGTCATTAAACGAGGCCAGTAGGGCTGGCGGCCGCCCCAGCCAAGGGAGCGCACCCACAGGCCTCCCGCCCCAACGGCCCGGCACGGACTACAGTTCCCAGGCGCTAGTGGGGCGGGCCGGCGCGGCCGCCGCCGAGCGCCCCTGCGCGGGGTCTGCTGGGAGCTGTAGTAGGGAGCGGGAAAAAGATGGCGTCCAAGGTGAGCCTGGTGCTGCGGCCGGTGAAGAGTATCGTGGTCCGGTTCTGCCCCTTCGAGTCCAATGTGGAGAGCACCAGGTGAGGGGGCTGCGGGGGCGGCCCTGGCCCCGGCCCGCTCTGTCCGGGCTCCCTGTCTGTAGACGCCCCGGCGCCCTCCATACGCCCTCGCTGCGGCCTCCCGGGTGGCGGGCTCCGCGCGTCTCCCGGCGGGCGCTAGGCCGGGCTCGTGGTCCCCGGGGGTCATTCCGTGCTGCTGTCCGCAGGGTCTGCCCCAGCCGCACACCCCTTTTGTGGGCCTGTGCCCTGAGCTTTAGCACGGAACTCGGGGTTTCCCCGCAGCGGCTGATCCTGGAGTCTGGGTAGATAACCACTCCGGGCGCTGGTAGCAGGGGAGCGGGGCAACAGCGGCTCCTCTGTCCCAGTAATTAATTGTTGCAGAAATGTAAGGCATTGTGCTTCTCCAGCGATGTAGGTTCTGCACCAAACAATTCCAAAATGCCGGTTTGCAATGACTTTGCAGGCACACCTACTTTTAAAATTAGTTTAGTAACACAGCTTAATTTAGAATATCTTTAAGCTGCCAGAATAGCATTTTAAAGTAGCTGTCATGCATTTCAGAAATCTACAGGAGACCAAAGATGTCATATAAATAAATGCTGTCTCAAATCCAAACAAGAAAACATTGGCAAGAAAATGATGTATAAAGAAAAATGAAAATGCCTTTGCTGTTAATTTTTTTATTGTTGTTACTAATCTAGCTAAGAGAAACACAGAAAGTGTAGACACTGAAGTTTTACAAAGTTCTTTGGTGTACTTTTTTGCATGTTAGTATATAAGGAATATATACTTAATTTGGATTTTTGGATTTTAAGAGTGATTCTCCCATAAAAAGTAGCTGTCTGAACTTAAGTACAAATTCTGTTTTGTTTATACTTTGTTGCCCAGCAATATCAAGATGTGCAAATTAATTTTATAAGTATGTTTACTTTAATTTCTATCTACAACACACTTAATATATTTTAAATATATTTTCAGAAAATTTCTCCAAAGTATTTACCATAAAAAAGTTCAAGCTACTAATACAAACTGTGAAGTGACTGCTGATGTGAGACATGATGGATCTGAACCAGTTGTAGATGTTACATTTGGTAAGGAGCTTGTTTTTAAACAAACAAAAAACCCCTGGGTTTGTGTTGTTACAATGTTATTGTATTCTATATTTTATTTTTTTTAACTGTGATTTTTTTTTGGCTCTGGTCCATAACTAGATGTTGAGCAGCTGGGAGGAAAAAAAGAAAGAGGGTGTCAGTAAGAGCCTGATGTCTAGATGAATGTGTATATATGTCTCTGCTGTTGTTAGATCTAAGGGATCTTAGATCCAACAAGTGACAACACTGGAGCTGAGTGTAGTGATGTACTTATATGACCTTGCAGTCAGGTAAAATTCACAGGAAAGTAAATGTAGCTCTGGTTTTATGTAGCAATCTCTTTACTTTCCATAATTTTTAATGTTACCTGTGGTGGAGGCATCTCAGTCTTGAGAACAGAGGGTTGAATACCTTTAGTTGCTTATGGAACTGAGTAACTGTAATTTGGAGGAACTGCTCAGATAGGTGAGGATATTCATGTGCAGATGGACCTGCAGAACGAGGTCAACTATGTACAAATTTCTTGGTTTCCTTTGAGGGTATAGTGAGCAGGCAGGGAATTGGTGGTGGAAATTTCATCAGTTCTGGAAGTGTCCCAGATTCCAGGCTATGAACAGATGGCTCTAATCTGCTTTTGTCCTTTTCTCTGGCTGCATCTTCTTTCCTGCTGTGCTGTAATGGACCAATATGTCATGTAGCCCATTAAAGTTTTCATTAATACTGATTTCTTCTACCCTCTTGTCTTTAAACATCCATATTTTTAGTGAATTGGTAGAAATGTCAAAAGTGTGTTGAATAGTTTTTGTTTTGCTTAGGAAAATATACCTCTTTCAGTGTTAACATTGCTTGTCTGTCTCTCTCTCCCATGCCTCTGTCTTTCTCATCCTTGTGGTGTATTAAGACTAAAGCAGTAAAGCTCTATGTTTTTGCACAGTGTAAACCCAAACCAGTTTTATCTCATTAATGCCAAGACACCTGTAAACTCTTCATCAATCAAGAGCTGATTTTTCTCCAATGAAACGTTTGTAGCCCTTGTAGTTGGCAAAAATGAGGCTGGAATGTGGATGCCTGACATGGTATTTCACTGTATGGGTTTGGCTATCTGTTTTGTATTTGTAAATCTTGCAAAATAATTAACTTGGGTAATATTCACCTTCTACTGCTCCCTGCCTGTTTTAAAATAAATTCTTTCAGAATTCTAGAAATTCTAGTGCTCCTGTTTTTTTACATTATAACCACAGGATTGTGTGAATCAATTTGTTGTTTTGGCTGAAGAAGCATGTTAAACGGACCACAGACCACAGGCTACTAAAATGCTTAGCCATGTGTGGAAATTGTGCCTTCCAATGCCTTCTTTGCCTTTTGTGAGATGACTTTGGGGGCATAGTATGAGCTGTTCTTATCAAATATGTTCTTACTATAGGCATACCTAGACAAGTGCTTCAGATTTTTCAATAATGCGATGCAGAAGTGAAAATTAAATGCATGTTGTGTGCAGTTTGATATGTTTGTTTGGCAGCAGTGCATTGTCACGTTCCTTGGTAGCTGGAGCACTTTCTAATCAGACAAGGTGAACTGCACAGTTGGATTTATATGTACAAAACAACTGCACACCAGAGTAGTTGCCCCTTTGTCACTTCTTAAGGTTTTCTTCATTTATAGCTGATGGAGATCGACTGATAATGAAGGGAGCCCACTTGACAACAGGGGAAATGTTAACAGCGTTGGCATCCAGATGTAGTGCAAAAGACCTTAAGGAAGAACAGAAAAGCAAGAAGAAGAATCCCTGAAGAATGGAAAAACAACTGTGTTTGCATCTACATGTGTTAGAAACAGCAGGCTGCACAGAAGGCGTTTTCCTATGCAATCAAATCTGAGAGATGGCCAAAAGACTTTAAATGTTCCTTGCCTTCCTTGAAGGAGAGCATGCTACATCAACAGATTTTATAACATAGTGGTTCAGAGTGGTGTAAGATGCCTGAATGCATCTTTCTAAGCAGCTGCATGTTGGACTAATATCACATGTAATTGCATTTCAATGTGAATAATGCACATTAGCTATTAAATTAATACTGCAATGAAGCCAGATCTCTTTGGACATTATTTCCTACAAAATTTCTATAAGTGTAAGGCAAAACATTTTTAGAGTGGTTATTTTTATTGTTAGAAAGCTATTAAATTTATTAAAAATTTGAAGAAAACTTCTCAAAGTGTTGACTTAACTGAGGGACAGCAGGCTGCAAATGTAGAGTGGTTTTTGTACTACTATGTTTATAATACAACTGTTGCTAAGTGCCTGCCATTTTCTTCCTCTTTTTTTTTTTTGAAGGAAATGGGAAATTTGCTAAATGTAAATTTAGCTCAGCTATTAAAGTAACAAGGTTATGAGACTGTCAACACAAAGTAGAGTTACTCATCCTGCATAAAAGTAACTAAGTTTAGCTCAAGTTAGTTTTTTTGATAATTGGAGAAAAGGGCTGTCTTTGAAGTTCAGTTTTGTAGTGGTTTTGTCACTCACTTTTGGGATACTTCATTAACTATTTTAGAAAGATCAAAGGAGCTTTATTTGGTGTTTATAGTCCCATATCCAACCCTATTATTTATTAAAGTAACTGCTTAGATGTCTCATTTGTATTGCAAAGCTCTGTGGGTTTGGAAGGGTTGATATCTCCTCAGGCTGTGCAGGTGAAGGTGTCAGGTGCACATGTGTTTCATGTGCATCAGTTTTGTTCATAACAAAAATGTAGTTCCAGTTTTGAGAATTGCAGGTGTGGTACTCTTGAGAGGCTTTACTTCCACCTTTTTATAATCAGATGCCTGATTTCTCTAAAACTTGTACATGTATTTCCAAAGTTGGCAGCAGATTTAGGATACAGATCTGAAACTAGTTTTACCTTACTTTTGCCAAGATTTTTAAATGGACACTGTCTGTTCTGAAAACAAGATGGTTCTAAATAGCAGCGTCAAAGTAATTCTTTGCAAGTTCTTCATTAGAATGTTGAAGTCATGGTGATGTCTTATGTTGGAGAAGGAGAACTGTGCTAAAGACATTGGGTGTTTCCCATGTGTTTGCAACAAACAGAAGAGCATGAGATAAGATGATTCAATGAAATTTGGACATGGGAACAAGAGATGTGAATAAATTTGTCTGGGATAAATACCTTCTCTGCATTGAAACCCTTTTTTTTTAATTAGGCCACCAGCTCTTCAGGAGTGGTTTTGGGGTGCTGAGCTGCTAAACCTGCTGCTGAGCTCTGTTACAGCAGAGGGGTTATGAGAATACCTGAAACGGAGAGGATTTTAAATCCTGTCGAGCTAGAGGAGTACCATAGAAGAGGACCAAATTGAAATAAGAATGTTCAAAGATCAGGTTGTTTTGTTGTTTTGTTTTGTTTTTCTCACAGTTTAGAATAACATCATATACCATGACTTCATCTGAAAAAGCTTTGCAGGAAAAGTGAGAATTGTTCAAGTGGAAGATCTACGCACAGTTGTTGTTCCCCTGGTTAATCATGTTTTCGTATGCTCAAAAGCCCTCTTACTGTAACATATTAATGATTTTTGAGGGTGTTTTTTCTTTGACAGTCTGTACATCATTGTACAAAACTTGTGTACTAATCTGAAGTGTCTACATCCATCTTAAATAATTAGCCATCTATAAGTACTTAGAGAGTTAAACAGGAGTTAAGTAATTAATAATTAATTAGTAATAATAATTAAGTTTGTATAGTATTTATTTTGGCCCAAGATTGGGGCTTATATTTATGAAAAGGGGAAAAAAAGAAGATCCAGCTACTTTTTTGTCACAAAATATGAATCCCTTCTGTTGTCAAAGAAAGGTAATTTTTTTTTTTTTACTTCACTAGCATGGACAGGCATCCTGCTCTTTAAAATACACACTTTTGCCAAGTGCTTTCGTTTTAATCCACACATGCCCAACCTTCCTGCTTAGGGTAGGCCAAAGGCCTGCAATGTTGCCATTGAGAGATCACCAACAATTCAGGGGATGAGGTGTAGGCCGGTGCTGCTTTTGCTGTAGGTGCTGGGAGCTGCAGTTTGCAGTGAAAAAGCTCTGATACTTTTTATGCATGAAAAAGAAGTAATGACTGGGTTTTTAATATGCAATGTGTAAAGCAAAACCTACAGGACAGAAAAATCAAGCTAAAAATGTGCATCCTCGAGACTACAAGATACTGGAGTGATATAAACAACCAAGATGAGCAAGAAGGCTCTGATGATTATTATGCTAATATGTAGAAAATTTCTCTCCCTGTATCGTGGAGATAAAGGTATGAATTTATTTTTGAAGTACATTAAAGATAATCTGTAATGACTTTCTTCCCTGAGCATTTAGATAGCTTTGCTGCAAGCTGCTCCTGCACTCCCAGCTCCTGCTGCTGATGGCCCAAAACAAAGCTCTGACAGCTTCCTGACATGCACAGGCCAGCGCTGGGGATGTCAGGGTATTAAGGTCACTCATGCACAACAAAGCATGTCTGGGTGAGCATTGACTTTGCATGTTGTTATTTTTTAGCCCACTAATCTTGATTATTGTGTCCCACCAAAAATGTGAGTGCTTGTCCAGCTATAAAAGGAACTGGAACAGACCCCAAAAAACTAGGATTGCCTAAATGCAAATACTGTGGTTACATAGGATGTCTGATAGCAGGTGATGACATTAAAATGGCTAAATCTCTAATGCCTGGAGATTTAGCAATTACTAGAATCATCTTACATCTTTTCATTGTATAAATACCTATTTATTTAGACATTCTTATCAGTGCATAGGGAAAATAGTCTTGAAACTGATGAATATGCCATTCAGATAACACAACCTGGCTGGGGTACTCTCTTTTGAAGTATCTGCAGCATTGTTTTTAGAAAAAGATAATGGTATTTTTATTAAAGATTTCAACTAGGAGCAGCGGTGTTAGTGAACACTGCAAGTTCTTCACCTCTGCTTGTTTGAATTTTAAATGACCAAGGAGTTTATATGGTATAAGGAAGCCAGGAAAACCCCTCAAAAGCTGAATATCCTGGGACTATATTTAACAGTTCTCAAGATGCTTGCTTTCAAATGTATCTCCTACACATGTATACATTCCTTGCAGTTTTAACTGGCTCACTGCTGACCTCACCAACTCCATGTGCAACCAGTTTCCCTGGATGGAGGCCCTGCCTTTCCACTGAGTGGCTTGGAGTTACGTTGAGACCAACATACCGCCTATCAGTGATGCCTCTTCCAGATGCACTTCTCCGCCTTCTCCATCTCCTGGACTAATAGTCTATTTCCTGGTATTGTTTGATCTCATCCAGGCTCCCCTTTTCCCCTTGGAGGGCCTGAGTCAGTCTTCTGAGCCCTTTTTATTGTTTGCCAAGAGCACGCAGTAGCTTCAACAGCTGCTGCCGGTAGACCACTCCATGTTCTCTGCTTCCTGCTCAGCCTTGCTCTTAAGCTGATAACTGTTGGGATGGAGCAGCATGAACAGGTGGAAGTGGTACTTGCTTCAGATTAACTTAACGAAAAATGGTCTTTACATTGAGCTGGTCTTCTCAGGATTTTACAAAACTAAGGATGCGCCCAGGGACAGATGTTAGGGGTGTGAAGGCAAAGGAACTGCTGAACCGTTTTGATCATGACTCCTGAAGTTCTAAAGTGGTACTTGAAAACAGAACTAAGGCAAGCTTAGAGATTCTGTTTGACTTAAAGCGGTCTCCTATGTACTGGCAGTGTTAATAGCAGAGGTTAATAGCACATCGAAGGAGATCTTTGCATTGTGATTCACTGGAAGAGGTGAGTTTTACTTCTTTCCATATGAATGAGTATTTCTTTTAAGGCAAAATAGCTGGAAAATTGGACCAGCAGACATATTTGTGAAGGGGATGCTTGTTCAATAGGAGCAAAACCTGGGAAAGACATCCTTATGGACAGATTTTCACAATTCAGACTGACAGTCCCTGCAGGAAGTTCAGAGGACAGGTAGGAGGCAAAGCAGCAGGTTCCTTTCTTACTCAGGTACTGCTCTGTTTCTTTTGAACTCTCCACCCTTTTTCAACAAGGAGTCAAAGACCAACCTTACTGTAAAAATAACATGGTTGGCATGCAAAGCCAGCAAGTTTGTCCTCTCTAACACAGTTCTTGCATGGATGCATGGAATTATATTTTCACTGTTGGGGAATCTTGAGTGGTTCAAGTCACTTGCATGAATAAAAGAAACAAATATTTTCATGGAGTTTTTAAAGTATCTTTTTATAGATGAAGATTTATAGAACTTGACTTCAAAATCCACTGCTCAATTGAATTTCAGAGTATTTACTGGGAATGAGAAATTTAAGAATCAGATGATTACTTCTTTCCTTCAAATAGCTAGATTGGTATCAAGTTAAACTGCACATAAAAGAAAAGGTGGCAGAGTCAGCGCTAAAAACATTTGGCAGAAGCATAGGAACAAATCAGAGAACTGCAGTGTAATTTCTTACTTCCTTACAGACTTTCTCTGGTCTGGCTGTTAGATGTGTAATATCAAATCTTGAGATGGAATCAGGGATGTAAACCCAAATACCGCGAGACTTTTCAAGTCTAGAAGAGCAAGCTGGAAAATACCTGCTTGTCCTGCATGGTAGCTTGAGATGCCAGAGGCAAGAATTTTCTTAGGCGACTTTTGAACACAAGTCATATAGTCAACCTTCTTTGCAAACTTAGCATGTTGGCAATGGGAATGGGATAATAGTGAAAACTAGATTTAGCTTCCAAAGGGTTTTCCCCCAGTGTTTTTCTACAGTCCGTGAAAAAGGAAGTCTTGAAAGGTGAGTCAGAACTGGAAGCTAATACACTGAGCAGCAGCTCAGAGAGCCTCTCTCTTCCTGCTGTGTGCAGGTGAGAGAAGGCTTGTGGTGTTTGGTGAAAAGGAGCCCCCATCAACTGTGCCTCAGGCATTTTACACCTAAGCCCTTGTCACCCCAGGATGAAGTCCTTTAGGAGCCCTGGCCAGGGAGACAGCCTACACATATTCCTAGCACCCTACTGCATGATTTTGGCCAACAGGAAGAGGAACAATTGCAGCCCCTCTCCAGCTTTCCTGGGAAAGGTGTTAGTATTCACATCACAATGAGAAGACCCTTCCTCTGTAGAGTGTGAGTGTCAGGCTCTGCCCTTCAAATTTCTGTACTATGATGCTCTCCTTTCTGACATCCTGAGAATGAGAAGTATGGTTATAACTATAAATAAAACCTTGTTTTTTTCCTGAGGTTCCCTTCACAGTGCTTGATCAATATCCTCAGTAATGGAACTCTACTTATGATATGCAGTCAAGGAAAAAAGCTAAAGCTTTATATACTCTTTTAAAATCCAGTACATCTGTACTTTATTGATTCCAAATTTCATAATCTAATTATTTATCATTGGTAGAAATATTTGTTTTGTCATTACCTATTCCAAATAATTTTGCATTCCTTGTCCTTGCCCTTATGTCCTTATATTTCCAGACTACACAGAAAGAACAAAGTTGAAGATTTATTTGTCTTTATTTACAGACATCATTTGGGAGGGTTTTTTGTACATCTGATGTTTCTGAAAGCCATACCAGTGTATTTGCTTTCTGAAAGTCTCTTCCGTGACCAGGTATTCCCTGCTAATGAGCTTTTGTTTTACATGGATCAAAGGCTTTTTCAGTGCTGAAACTACAGCTATGGAAGATTTGGAGTCACCCTAATCTCTTTTTTAGCATTGTAATTGCTATGCTGATTATAAAATTCTGAAGATAAATAAAAATATTTTTATTCTTATATATGGCTGTTTGCTGTTCATGGTAGATCCTGCTGCTAAATAAAAAGGATTTTTCAAAGCTTCCAAAGTTAGATACAAGCTCATGTATCTGCAGTCACTGTGACCTGGGCTGGATCTGACATCCAATCATTTTTTGTCTGGAATGAGGAGAATGAGTCCTGGAGTCCTCTTCCAAGTAACTGCAGGCTTCTGGAGCTTTCTCTCTGATCGCTGAGGCAGGCTACCATCGGTGAGCTGTGACACCATTGCCACAGTAAACTTTGCCCTAGAAGCATTTCTCTTTAACCTTGCCTTGAACGTGCTGCTGACAGCGTGCAGGAGCTGGGCTCAGGCTGCCCGCGCTAATTGCATTATGGTAATGCTCTGTGGCATGGGCAGCACTGCGGCGCCGGCACACGTGAGCCTGGCCACCCCAACAGCTGGTACCCCAGGCAGATCCAGATCCACAGCAAGGATTCTTTGGACCCATGCTCCATGCTGGTGAGGAATATGGCTTTGTTTTGACTCAAAACCAGATGGATTGCGCAGAGCTCGTTGATAAAACAAAGCTATGCCCAGATCTTCTAGCTCAGAGGTAATGAAATGCTTGTGCACTGGGAGATTGTGTGCATATTGACATACAAGGGAAAACTTGCAGGTTCATGCGTTGTTGCTTCATAATCCCTGGTCTAGTATTGCCCAAGCAAACATCACTTGAGTGGCAAAGCTTCCTTAGGCCAGCTAGGCAACTACAGCACGTGTTTCATCATGCCTGCCCGGTGATGACATGGCTGGGAAGGGAAAACCACACTTGTACAACAAGGAAACAGAAACAAAACTGTGCTACCTATGCAATTTTTCCCATCCATGCCTTGGGGGTGAGTAGCTATTATTCATAGACTGTTTTAACTTTTTTTTCACAGCTAGGGATAGGCTGTAAAGAGTAAAATTTTGTCAGTGATGTCCAGTTTTCCTGACAAATTTTTGGGGCTTTCTCAAGAGGTTATCTTATCTAAAAGAAGACTACCACTTAGAAAAGGTGGTCTGTATACACAATATGTCTGTGTACTAGAAGGAAAGCGAGATCCTCCCTTACACAGTAGAGCATCACTCTATCAGATTGGGTTCCCTCCAAGTTAAACATATGGGCAGTTTAATGAATAAAGGTCTAGGGGAAAAGTTACACCTCCTATGGAATCTGATTAGTGATACATTGCAGACGAGGAGGTGGTGCTCTGCCCTGCCCAAGCAGCAGGTATTGTGGCTCCAAAAGACAAAATATGGCTTAGCTTGCATGCAGGAGGTGAATCTATGGCTACGTGAAGAGAAACCTCAAACACTGCTGGCCACAGCTTCCCAGCTCCCATGTCAGATGAAACATCACTGCACGACAGATGCCTGCCTGAAGGAGTAGAACGAAGGTCTCTGTGCACTCTTTTGCCTTGCCCTTGGTAATGAAGAGCTGTAATATTCTCCCCTCCTACAAGGTGCAAGGGTTTGACTACCTCAGGAAAGCATTCACCCTGGTTAGGCTCAAGCTGCCAAGGTGGTGGTTGCTCCTAAATGTGGCTACGTGCTTGCCGTGCAGCTCGTTTCCTCAGAAAAATTTACACTTCTCATTGTAAATTTGATTCTCCTTTTCTTGGACAATATATAGTCCAATGTGGAAATGAGCAAAACTTCAGAGAATTTGTTCTGTCTGCACTGAAACGATAATATGTGACATAGGGATTCGACGCCGTCCATAGGTAGCATGTATTTGCTGCTTCTCTTTTCATATATCTAAAGAGGAGACTACACAAAGACAAAAGCTCTGGTTATGATGTCAAACCAGGCAGGAATTGAGATTTACAGGGATGAATCCCTGTGGCTCAAGCACATCTGGTTGCCTGAACATTTTAGTTTGCCTCCCACAGTAGGAGTTGTATTTGGCAAATATATACTGTGCTATGGAGATAAGAAACAATGTATGTTTTGTAGCTCAGGCCACTTGTACCTTACCCAGAAGGATACATCTCTGGCTCCTAGAGTTACTTTATTTGCTACAACGACTGTTTCAGCACTATTCTGTTTCAAAGAAGTTTTGACATGTGGCATTGATGATATCCCAGCCAGTAATCCATATCACTGTATTGGTTAATTTGCAAAACATTAGAACTTTGTAAGAATTGAGTGAGATTTTTTTTCACTATATACTAACAATCTGCATTTCAGAAAAGAGAGATAAGAGTCTCTTTTCTTCTTGTGTCTTGTATGAACTTACATGCCTAGACCTGAAAAATTTGTGAGGAGAATAAATCAGACCATATGACTTGTGGGAGGATTCCAAACTGTAGCAATGTTGAGCACAAGTAGGTAACTGGATCTTCAGGTACTTCTGATCCAGGAATACTGTCTCACCACTAGATGGAAATAGTGGATTTTACATCTCCTGCTGCATTATCAGCACTTATACCTGACTACCATTTGCATATCGTAAGCCATCTGCAGGCAGCACTGCAGAAATGTGGATCCAAAATTATTTGCTAGTGTACATGGAGTAAAGCCAAGATTTCTATTTCTAGAAATTGTCCCCGCTTTACAAGACTGAAGACTTCCTAATTCCTGAAGGATGATTCTGTTTGATCCCTAATCTAATGGCTTTTCATTTATCCTTTCTGTAAGCAACCAGAGAGCTGCAGGATGGACAGCATGTTGATTCAACTATCATGAATTAGTCAGTAAATATCACCCTAATTTAACATTTAATCTGAAATCTGTTACACAAGACACACACACAAAAAACTAAATTAAAAGTGGAAGAATGTTGGAAGTCTTGTGTTTCAATATACCTACTTAATAACATAAAAAAGAAGCAATGTGACTTGCTGTTTTATGAGCAGATGCTATAATGTTGTCTGTATATTAAAAGCAAGCATATAGTCAGAGAAGCAGAAAGTAATTAAAGATAGCTCTGTGGGGAAGGATAGTTAGAGGAATTTAAAAAATATATCAGTTGAAACATTATCTGTTTATTTTGTGTATGACAAATCTGACTTTCTACAAAGTCTTGAAACTTCCAGCTGCTGTGTGAAGTTGCATCACAGCAAAGCGTAAAGGAAGAAGTCCTCCTTGCTCCAAAACAATTGGCTTTAGGGCACCTTCTCATATAGTGAAATGCTGGAACCAGCACAGAAGCTGCCTTGTTGTCTTCTCTGGTTTTGATACCTTTGTCTCAAACTCCTTCATGAAAGTACTAGCAGAGAAGTGTAGTAACTGTTATTCCATTAAAATCCTCGAGATACCAGATGTATCTTCACATTTCTCTTTCTCCAGACAGGAGAAAGTAGCTGTGGTTTTCATCCACAGTGCAATACAAGGCCAAAAGAGGCAGAAACTGGCATAACCCTGATGTTGGAAACAAATTTTGGGGGTACATTGGAATCAGGATTTTTTTTTTTTTTGTGACTTAAAAATAGCAACTTCCTCACAGAATATGACAGTAAATCACTCACCAGACAGAATTTGACAAAAGATTGGTCAAAACCTCACAGGGCCTGTTGAGAGAGTATATTTTATGATGCCACTTCTGTGCCAGTGTACAGTAGTGGCAGCTGCAGCATTTTCCCTTAAGAAGTAGGAATTGCAGTGCAAGATGGACTAAAAACAAGATATCATATCTCCATTTTTCCAATGATAAGGCATGAGGTTGCTTTCAGACCTTGATTTTTCCTGTGTACTGCAAGCACCCACATTAATTCTGTATTTTGATTGATTTTGTTTGCTAAACTGACCACTGTGTGTATGTAGAAGGTCTGTTCCCAGGTCATAGTATATGATGATTGCTGTAGTTCAATAATATGTGATGTACCAGTGGGAGTTGGGGAGATGTTGGGAAGGCTGGCAATCAAACCCAACAAATTGCCTTGGGATGCTGATTGCCATATGATGATTTTTTGAATTAGCCTTCAAAACAAAACAAAACAAAACAAAACCAAACCAAAAACCCATGACATGTAATAAACTGTATAATTTGGCATTCAGAGTCTAGCTAGGAGCGCATGGGTACCAGCACTCAGCACACTGGACTCTTTCACCACGCCGGATGGAGTTTGTGTTCGAAGGAGCATTGAGGCCAAAACATCCCTCGGCAGGACAGGTCTGGCATTGTCCCACCGTTCCTGGGCAGTCCCGTGCTGGGGTGCAAAGAGGGGTTGTGAGTCTGTGTGTGAGTGAGTGAGTGTGAGTTTTCTGTGTGTATGTGTCTGTGTGTGTGTGTGAGTGCCTGAGTGTGTGTGTGTGCATCTTCGTGTGTCTGTGTGTCTGTGTCTGAGTGTGTGCCTACATATGCCTGTGTGTGTGAAAATGAGTGCGTGTGTCTGTGTCTGAGTGTGTGTGTCTGTCNAGTGTGTGCCTACATATGCCTGTGTGTGTGAAAATGAGTGCGTGTGTCTGTGTCTGAGTGTGTCTGTCTGTGTGTCTATATATGTCTGTCTATGTGTGTCTGTGTGTCTCTATATGTCTGTGTGTAAATGTATGTGCGTCTGTCTGTCTGTGTGTATGTGTGTGTCTGTCTGTGCGTGAGTGTGTGTGCGGGCGGAGGGCGGGCAGTGCCGCGGCGTGCCCGCTCTTGCCGCCGCCGCCGCGGGCGGGACTCGCCGGGCGGGGGCTCGGCGGGGAAGGGGCCGGGGCGCGGCGGGAGCCCCATTGGCTCACCCGGCAGCACATGTTGCCGGCCCGGCTATAAAGGCGGCCGCGGCCGCGCTGCAGCCTGTCCTCCTGCCTTCACGTTTCTACAGGGACGCCATCAGCTCCAGTGCCGCCGCCATGGCCATCGACGCGTTTTTGGGTAAATGGTGCCTCGTCTCCAGCGAGGGCTTCGAGGACTACATGAAGGAGCTGGGTAAGAAGCCGGCGGCTCCCGCCCCCGAGAGGGAGGGATGGATGCCGGGATGCCGCCCTGGGGATGTGCTGTCGCTGCCGGCCGGCGAGGCTCTGTCCAAGGTCCGCGGAGAACGTGGTCCCAGAGCCGGGCTCGAGGGTGGGGTGCAGCCTGGCCGTGAGCCACGGGTGGGCGGTGGCTGCGGGAGCGATGCCGGGATTTTCCGGGATGCAGCACCGGGGGCTCCGCTCCCTCTCGGCTCCGGGAGCGGAGCGCTGGCCGCAGCAGACCTTTCCTGGCGGGAGAGCTGCCGCCTCTGTCTCCGCGTCCTAAAGATGTCAGCGACCCTTTTTGCATCGTAATTGCTGTGAGGCAGGTGCCGGCACCAGCAGGCACTTCCCGCGTCTGAGCGCTGCGCCCGCCGCCGCCGCCTCCCTCCGCAGCAGCCGGGATTAGCAGCTGGTGCCGGCAGCCCGGCTGCGATTAGGCCGGTCCGTCCCTCCCTCGGCGGCCATGGCGGGGCTGCGGGCTTCTCGGAGCTGCCCCGGCCCCGGCCCCGGCCCGGAGGGAGCGCTGTGCCGGGGCCGGGCCGGGTCACCCCGCCTGCGGCGGCCGCGCACAGACCGGCTGAGCCGGGGCTGCCTCCCCGTGGAATCACCTTGGGTGTCTCCTCCCGAGAAAGCCAAACTGGATCAGCTGCCTGTGGGTAACCGGTTGGTAGGGCAGCCGGAGGCTATTTGCCTGTTGTCTTCTGTGGGTAGTCACACCTTTATCTCAGAGGGATGGTCCTGGCTTGCTTTCCCTGCGTCCAGGCTGCCCTACATTTTGTAACACAGTGACCGGATGAAGAACACACCTAACAGACCGGGAGCCTCATCTGCAAGCTCTGATGTACCACTTCCCTGTGAGCATCCTGGCTGACAGGTGACAGATACCTGGCAGTGTCTGTATGGCCCAGGAGCTATTTTCTGCAATATTTTTATTCACAGATGAAAGCTGCGATATTTTCTCAAGAGGCAGAAGATGTAGCCTTATTCTTAGAGGGAGGAGAAGAAGGAATTTAGGTCTTGCATTTTTCATGTAAAATACAAAAAACATCACTACATTTATGCTCTGGAGACAGTGGTGGCTGTAATTACATTTTGGGGAGCCTGTCAATATGTGATAGGTATGATATGAGAAAGCCTTTTGGACTGAACTCTTTGAGAGACTTTGGAGGAAATTCAAGAATTTCAAACTCAACTTGGTTGAGCCAGGGATTAGGGTGCCTTGATGTCCAACGGCCAGACCTAGGCGTGGGCCAAGTTGCAACTTCAAAGGAGAAATTAGGTGCTGCAACTGCAGAGCACCTCCCATGTGTAGGCAGCACCAGACTGTTGTTTGGTTTTAGATTGAAATCATAAACCAGTCATTTTTCCATTTTACATTTAGAATTTAGGCAATTAAATTAATACCAAGTCACATTTTAGGAGCCAGTCATTTACAGGATTTCACCCTTGGCTACTTGTGAAGCTGTCTGCCTTTGATCCTATCGATGCACCATAAATGAGACCATGCAGATTCTGCTCATTCTGTGAAAAAGAGCATTTGAGGACAAAGAAGTTGGAATTTCACTTCTTGCCATATGGAAGACATGCAGCTCATCTCTGTTTAGTTGGATCCCAAGCTGTAGCTGATAAAACAACTCCCTGATTACTCTGGCCTGGACTACAGCAACAGAATGTGTGTGGAGGTTACTGTGGCAATAATTTCCAGTTCTGATCAGAAAAGCTGGACTGAGAATAACTGTTTTTTTCTCTGTGAACTCAAGCTTAAGGCTCAGTCCTGGAATCTCATTTGAGTCTGGAGAAGCAGTGTCTGGAAAGTACTTTATTTCCCTCTCAAGGACTCAGCCCTTACCTCCACATAGCAGGGCAGTGCTGTGCTGATACTTGACAATATTTTTGTTACAGAACCCAGGCTCTCACTGACTTGGTGGTACTTTCTGCCCCATTTGGTCGCATATCAACTCACGGTTCAGATATGCACTTAGCAGTTTGATGGATTCACGTTTGTTGCTTGCTGCCCTCTTATTTTTATTTTCATCCTTCAGATCAAAAAGATGCAAGCAAACCCCCCAAACAGTGAATGCAGGGGCTGAAGCAGAGTCAATCTGAAGAGTTTTGAGGGCTGCTGTCTCCAGATCATGAATTTTCAGCCATTTGCAAATGGCTCATTTCTCAATTTCTCTGTCTTTTGCGTGTCTTTATGTGTGTGTAAGCACTATTTTTTGTGATAATGATTTTCTAATTAACAAGTCCATACTTTGTAAACAGGATGTAAAATATGATATTTAATTAAAAATGGCATGTTTGCAATGGTGTACAAATGAATGGAAGGGTGTTTATTGAGTAAGTTTGAATAAAGTGGATCAATCTGTCAATAAAAATAATTGTAGAATTTTTATATGTGTTCAGAATTTGAAGAGAATAGTTTTATTTTACTTTAAGCTTTTGTATTTGTTTTCTTCTTTGCTATTTTTTTCTGTTTGAAAGAAAATCAATGCTGAGTTTTGGGATATCTAGAAACCCTCTAGAGGGCAAAATAAATTTAACTTTAGCTCTCTGAGGAAACAAAAGAGTAACTCTGCAAATAAGCTTTTTTCCTTCCTCATCTGTGGAAAATTTAAAACATCCTCTTTCTTTGTGGCTCTTGAGCTTTGATTCTCAAGTGTACTCAAGTGCCTAATTAAATGGGAATTAGGTATTCGAATTCTTGTGTGGCCCCAAGCCTCGGGGTTTAACTGACTTTGTGACACTCTGTGCCTCTCGCCTTGCAGGTGTGGGTGTGGCTATGAGAAAAATGGGAAGCATGGCCAAACCAGACGTTTACATTATTAAAGATGGGGACACAATCACCATGAAAACAGAAAGCACCTTCAAAACTTCACAGTTCAGCTTCAAGCTTGGTGAGAAATTTGAGGAAAATACATTGGATGGCAGGAAAACTCAGGTCAGTATACTAGGCTTTCTGTTGAAAAAAGGAAATTCTTTGTGTGTTTTACAGAGGGAGAGGCTATTTTTAAGTCAGTTTTGACATCCACGCTAACAGTGCTTTATTCAATGAGCAGTTGTCTCTGTAAGTCTCATTGAATTTTTTTTAAACATGGGTTAAGCAAATTCCAAAGAGGGAGAGTGCTGAAATCAATAGTCTTGTGTATTTTGCTGTTTTCATTTTGTAGCAGAAGCATTTTTTTAGTAAAACTAACAGACCTCTAAATCCCTGTTAAAGCCAAATGCCACTTCATTTGAAGCCTGTGGAAAAAAATGCCATTGATGTTTAATCAGAGGCATTTCAGCCCTAGGGTTAACCTTTCTGCTGTCTCTTATTTGCATAACAAGAGAGCCTAATTCATTGTGGGGTGGGATCATAGACAGCAAGGCAACCTTGTGAATTACAGTCACTAAACTCCCGTTTTAGAAGGCAAAGAGTTTCTCCTAGCACCTAGCAGGGAAAATATTTATTCCAAAGGAGGTAAAACACAAAGGATACATCTCATTTCCTCGTGTAAGTGCTCTCTGTTTATCATCCCCCTTCCTCCAGCCGCACACTTTCTGTTCATCTCTTACTGTGAGATCAGATAAATGCTACACAAAGGCTCAAAGCCCATGTAACAAAAAGATGAACAGAGAACATCTTCTGCTCCTATTAACTGAAATTGTGGATGCTGTCAAAGGTCTGCTGGATGCAGAAATGTGTCAGAGCAGTGAGTTAGGTAGTATAAGAAGAGGATTGATAAAATGTTTGATTTCCAGTGTTGTAGTTGTCAATGATAAAATTAACATTGAGTGAGCTGGGTGGGAATCTTTCATTTGGAATAAGGTGTTGAAAAGCCTCAGTGCTGCCCAAATGTCATAAGGAAAATACTGATGGCCAGGTTCTTCTTTCAGACCCTTGTCAGCTTAAAAGATGATGGGTCATTGCTTCAAGAGCAGGAATGGGATGGCAAGAAGACCACAATAACAAGGAAGCTAGTGGATGGACAACTGGTGGTGGTGAGTTCAGTCCCACTTTCTGATACCCAAGTGCTGCTGGCTGGTAGCCTGAAATGCAACTCTTAACGTGTCTTTTATCCCTGTTGGACTACACTGAGATATAAATTAATAAATCCCTCTCTTTATCTTCCAGGAGTGTGACATGAATGGTGTTAAGTGTGTTAGAGTCTACCAGAAGGCATGAGGACATCTTCAGGTTCAGTAGGAACTTGCTGCAAACAACTCAGTTCAGTGGACAAAGCTCCTTTTCACTCCATGTTTTCCTTTTCCCTGTTTTCTAGTATTTCAATGGACTGAGTAGCTGAGTGCAATTCTTTTTAAAGGCCGTGATGTAACTATTATGTAACTATTCTGAACTTAGGCTATTAAATAAAATTGTTGAATATATGAAGTGGAAACGTTGTTACTAGTGGAATTTTAAGTCAGGTTTCAAAAAAAAAAAAAAGTTTGGTTTTAGGCTCTACCACAATCTGCCTTCAGCACGAAACAAGCCAATATATCACAAACATCCCTACTTTCTAAAATAGTAAAATTTGAAATTGGAACAACTCCACAGCCCAAACTTTGAGTGTTTTTTCTAACGTCCATGTTACAAAGTAAATAGAACAGCATGGGTATAAATTCGAGACAAGCTAAATTGGTGTTTACGCAGAGGAATGGATTTTCAGGATTAGTTTGGGGGGGTTTTTTGTGTTTCAAACCCACAGTTTTCTTAATATATAATACCCACAGTTTTCTTAATCTCAATATATACCAGTAAGCCAATGAACATGATAAAACCAAGCACATACACACTTTCTTGAAAGGAAGCCTTATTTTTAAGGAGACTTTTCCTAGCAAAGCTCTTATTCCATGTCTAGTAACATTCTAAAAATTCTTAACCAAAATCTGCTGAAATACTGCCTAAAACCTGAAGCCTCGTTTGATTTTTTTAAAAAATTGTTTGAAACACCTAGCAATGGAGTTTATATGCTTTGGAGTGCCATAATAAATAATCAGAAATATCAGTGTCTTGAGTGTTGCTTTTACACTGGTTGAGAAACAGAGCCTATAACGCACTATTCTGCCAGAGAGATGTCAGAGACAAAAAGGTTTAGGTGAATTTCTGTGATACCAGACAAGCATGTCCTAAAAGTGAAGCCATTTGGTGACAGGAAGGCTTCCAGGAATTCAGGAGCCTTGGGAATCATGCAATTGCACAGGTCCTGTTTGCTGCATCTGTCATTGCAGAATCAATTTTACTTCTGAGATTTCAATTTTCACTTCTGAGCTGCTCAATGCATGTATCATATTACTGAGCTTACTCAAATGGAAAAATCTGTTATGTTGTGTTCATTCTACTAACCATGGAAAGTGACTTTTCCCATAATTTTGAAGCAGTCCTTTTCATAATTTTATGACTACTTACAATGGTATCCTCTTAATCTCTGTCATCTGAAAGCATTTCTCCCTGGAGAATATTTCTTGCAATTTCTTTCCGTGGCTCCTTTTTGGGTTGTTGTTTTTCACATTATTTTCTAGTAGTATTTTTCTTCATTTTGATATGAACCCTAAAGACAGAGAATGCAGTCTTATACAGACATTAGAAATAGAAGGAATCTGCCCACAGAGGTAATATGGAAAACAAACTGATCTGATAAGGGACCTACTAATTTTCAGATCAGAAATACACTAAACAGCATCAGGCATGATATAAAAACCCTGCCTGCCTTCCTAAAGAGATAATGTTACTGCTTCCAACTGGGCATTAAGCCTTCTGTGGGGTCACTGGTCTACCACTTAGCCCTGCTTGTTTACTTCTGATCCTGGGTAGTGTTAATTGTTTATCTTTCATTTGAATGGAAAAACAGTCCAATGTCTTTTCTAGGACATCCGTTTTGATTACAATGAGATCACTTCTTGTGAAACAAAAGGCAGAAGAGTGTCTTTTTAGAGTGATTTCCTTTGGAAACAAGGCTTGTAAAGTCTGTGTATCTGTGCTCTCCAAATTCAGCCATATGTGAAGGAGAGGCTAGAGGTCCCAAAGATAACTGTTCTTCCACAAATGCCATGAAAATAGGTGGCCTGATGAAGGAGATGGACTGTTAAAGTACCTTGATGATGGAAAGACTGCACATGGAAGTGACACTTTGACATTAAATGGAAGTAAAACATTACAAGGTCTCTTGGCAGACATAAGAAGTTATCTTAAGCACAGAAGCTGACCAATGATAAGAGGCAGATCAAGAGGAAACTGGAATTCTTTAGAGCTGATTCTCCAGAACTACTTAGTCTCACATATTTATTTGCTTTAGTTTGATGTCAGCTCTAGCCTCAGCTGCCAGTAACTTCAATGTAAGTGTACTGTGACCCAGAACTACCATATATACAACCTGCTTGCGTTAGATTAGACCATACACTTAAAATGACAATTCTTTTATAATACTGCAAGCCAAGAGTTATAATGCTCAAGACTTGAAAATATATTTAGTTTCCATTTTCCTCCTATTATTTATTATACTAGAAAAAAGCTTCATGACTCTTCAGAGTTTATATGCACAATATTCCCATCAGCCCAAAATAACCAATTGTCCTAACATTTGAATAACTGTACTTCACTGTATCACATATGAAGGCAGCAAATAAGACTTCTGAGTAGAACTGAAAAAGAAAAAGTTGTGCATTATCCAGCCAGGACTGCTTTATAATGCTAAAGAAATAAATGAGGAAACAAGTTTTGTTGTGACATTTTAGTGCATGTTTTTTTAAATACTTTGGAGAGGTAAAAGAATCACCTTTAGCAAACTAAGCTGCACGTAGAACTTGCTCAAAGAGCAGCAGTTTTCATGTTCAAAACATATTCATGCAAAGTCACAAGCAGTGTCCAATTTATACCTTTAAATCTCACAGACTTCTCAAATTGGTGTAGTTGTGCTGTTTACAAGGAAGAGGCTGCTGTTGATGTGTTTGTTTGTTTGTTGGTGACTGGGGGGGTAGGTGGAGTTTTTTTGGTAGTGAAGTGGGATAAAGGAGTAGAAAATGAAGTTGTTCAGTAATTTAGATATTCTGATATTCCACCACATTAGGGAAGTCTCTTGTTTGAGCTTTCCAGGAACACTAATGAAATGGCACTGTGTTTTGTGGAAAGTGTACTGGCTTTGTATAATGCTCAGACTATTAAAGATCTTCCTGTTATGGTTTGGCATTATGATTTATTTCAAAGTTGTTATCCTGCTCTGCCTGCAATCTCTGCAATTAATACTGGCTTTTCCTCTTCCTATCCCCTTCCTACCTCACACAAGCCCTCCAGATCAAAGTTTTTTAAAAAACAAAGTCAATGGTAGGAAACATCTCAGTTTTCTGAGAATTTGGTTCAACTAATAGCTGTCAGCTGTCCAGAAAAAAAGAGAGTGCTTATTTCTTCAGATGTTAGGATCAAGTGTAGGAAGACAGTTTTGTTCTGCCATTGGCCACTTGAGCTATATTAACTGAGACTCAAACATCCGAAAAGCAAATTAATTATTGAATATGCACTCTTTTTTTTTCAGGTTAAGACTTAAAAATCTAGTATTGTATAAACCACCTTATCTACTTCTACATAATATTATGTCCTATGAATTCTGTTGCTTCATAAAGCAGTCCATTCAAAGTAACTCTTATTAAGGTCAAATGCTGAAAATAAGTGCTCTCTAAATATTTCTCAGGGTCCTAAGAGAGACCTGGGTCTCTGCCCAGAGGCCCCATTTCAGCTCAGTCTGGGATGTCAATCTGTGTCTGAGCTGGTGATCAGAGGATCAGTCTCCAGCTCAGATATCTTCAGATTTTACACAAAAATTCATGCTTAAAACTAATTTCTGTGAAGGAACTGCCATATTGTTTATATTCTATATAAAATGGTTTAGCAAAAATAAAAGCAGTAATGCAGACCAGTCCCACTCAGACCTTTGCTGGTGACTCCTTCCCTGCCTGAGTATGTGCTGACACAATGAATGGATTAGAAACCTTTGCACTATGTTGATTATTTGTGATAATAAGAAAAAAAAAAACAACTAGTGTGAGAGTGGGTGGGAGAGAGTTAACATATATTAATTATACTTTGATGCCTAATTTCAGTCCCATTGTTCAGCCCTGAGAGGATTTAGCACTATTTTCTTAGGTTTTGGAGAAAATCCAGCATCTGTGTAAACACATTTTTGTCCCATGTTCTTCTAGCTTTGGCTTTTCAGCCCCTGTACATCAAATTATGTTTTTGTTGACACTTCCCAGAATGGTTTTACTTCATACTATTATTTCAGAGGAAAAGGAAACACTATGAGAGAACTTGCTCCCAAGAGTGAATGTGGTTTCCTTTCCAGCAAAAATGTTTCCAAAATCAATTCCCTCTACCAGGAGGTCTTAATTATATTCTGAAGATATTTACATGTGAAGTTCATTATCGTTTCAGAAGAAATGTAAAGTTTCTGCAACACATGCAACCTAGAACCAGTTTCAGATATTTTCCTACAAAAATCTGCTGAATCCCAAATAGTATTGTTGGCACTTTAAAACAACTAACATGTTAGTAATTAATCACAGATGTGCACTCAGAAATTAAATACCAGGAGACAGATATCCCAGTCTGCAGACCATGCACACCACTTATCTAGGACTAGACATTTTGCTCCCCTGGGCAGAGCATCTGATTCCCTTGGGAATTCCTGCTTGAAACCATTGAGTCTAGCTTCAGAAAAGGTGTTAGCTAAGGGTGAGCTCATAGTGCAGTGCAAGTGTCCAACAGAAAACTGAGGGATTGAGTGCAATTTTAAAGGCAGAGTTGCTGCTGCACACCCCAGGGGCATTCTTGTTCTGTGGCTTGAATGTCTGTGGCATGGTTTTCAGGGGCCCTGTGATAAAGTCCTGTATGGTGATCAGCAAATTCAAAAGCATACAGAACAGGATAGCCTGCATGGCTTGACCTCAAGGAAAACCTTGAACTGAAATCAGAGAGTCCATGACAGGGAGTTTCTGGAAACTTCTAGAGTACAAAGGCTCCTTGGATACACGGTAAGTTGACCTGAAGGCAACTCAGACTGACTCTTCACTCTAGAAATTATGGCCAGGCCTTGTTATGGCAATTTAATTCTATAAGTAGCAGTAGAGTATACCAGCAGGAATTATTCCTATTTTACTGAGTAGTGTAATTAAGGCAAAAATTACTATCTCTTAAACTGTGTAAAACAGTATCTGATACTGGGATTTGCTCTGCGTGTTCTCTACTGTCTCATCTCATTCTCCTAAACTGCCTTGCTTTGTCCAGATTGCATACAAATAAAGTTCAGAAAATGAGACATTTATATTCTTTGACATTTGTATTTTTCTGTTGATGAGATGCAGAACGAAAATGCAAGGTGCATTTCTCTGGGGGAATTGTTTGAATAATTGTATTCTTATTGCTCACTTAGTGGAATATGGTCCTGCTGTAAAGGACTAGCTTAACTGTTGGCTGCTTTTCTGAAACTGTGACAGAGCAAAGGAAGCCAATTGAATAGAACAGACAACACAGACGCCTCAGTGCCTTAACATTCTCACTTCTCTTTCCCCCTGTCATTAGCACAACACAGTCCATGCTGATCTGAGCCTAAGCATTATCCCTCTGTATGCTCACTTTCTTCATAAAGATTATTCTTTCTTCCTTCTTTTTAAACAAGATTAACAGATCACTCAGACTCAGATTCTGAACATCCAGCTGTTGTGGTAAACTGGAACAAGGATTAAGAAACATAAGAATTAATATGTGTATCTTATCCAGTCTCCCCCTTCTATTTTTTTTTAAGCTTGTTTTCTTCACTCTGTTTTTCAGCACCAAGAGAATGAAGAAAACTAAGTGCACAACTTTCCACTGCAACTACATGCAATATTATCCATGGCAGCCATCTTGAAAGTCTGATTTTAAAGCAGTAAATGTCTAAGCAATACTAGCCAGAGATTTAATTGTTCCCACATGCTCTTTGTTCTCATGCTTGTGCTTAACTGGTTTTAAGCAGAATTTTCTGCAGTATTTAATCAGTATAGTCGTGACCTAAAAAGTAGATATGTGTTTACCCAAAAAGCCAATCTCTGCTGAATTTATTTTTTAAAATAGTGACAGAGTTACTAATTTCTGAATGTAATTTCTGATAATCAAATGAAGTAAACGACTTAATTTGAAAAGATCTGTTTCCTTTATTAATCTGTCAGATAAAGCTCCACACACCTCGACAAATTTCATCACATACGGATGGAACTGGAACTCAATTTTCAAGCTGGAATGCAAAAATTTATAGCATAATTTTTGATTTCTGCTTTGTTGTTACATTAATCTGCAAGGTTCTGAGATTTTCCCTCATGTTTTAGATCTGCTCCCAGTTAGTCTTATCTGTCATTTATACATTACTTTAGGAAGTTACTCAATTATATCCTTACCCTGTGATCAATGGTTAAGACACAGTCATAGGTCTGCAGAGGAGAAGGAAGGAACAATTCAAATTAAATACACTTTGATATAGTATGACCAAAATAGTAAATCTGTGAAGAAAGGTCTCCCCTAAGATTTTTCTGTTACAGAAAACACAAATCTGAAAAATTACCTATTATTGGAAAATAAAGTATACCAAACCTTTAGAAATGTTAAAAGCATTGTAGATAAAGCTGTGAAAACTCAGGTCATCAGCCATAGCTCTAATTCATGTAGTAGTGACTTATTTGGATATGGCTAGATATCCCTCATTGTGATTAAAAACACTGTCTGTGAGAGAGGTTGTCCAGACATCTGCTGGAATTTCCCTTTCCTCCAGCTGATAATCCTTTTGGTCACCTGTGTCTTTGTTTGTAATTGATTATTTTCCTGGAGATAAAATAATTTTTTTTCTCTCTATTTAGTGAGATTTCTCTGGTCACGTTGTACTCATGTCTTTAAATTTCAGGACATGCTTTGCACTCTTCCATAATTTCTTCTATAGATTTTACTAGAGAGTTAACTTCTGCTTTGAGGCTGAATCCTACTGGCTAGGATGTCTGGACTATATTCCTGCTAAAATCAAGAGCTAAGTGCATTTATTATAGAGGCACTGAGAGCATCTTGTGAAGTAACAGCCTTTGATATAAATGGAAAGTCTGGCATTGTTACAGTATGATTAGATTGGGCTTTAGTAACTGAAAACTAATATCAGAAATCAAGAATGAATAATTAATTTTAAGAAACATAACTGACTCTTTAAATTATAAAAATTTACTTCTTGATGTTTGTAACACTTATGATGGGAATGGAGTTCACTGGGAACACAATTTGAGTGGCACATAAAATTTGATAAATTCATATATTAATTTATTTATTTTGATGAACCTAATATTTACAGCAGAAAGGAGAGATCGCTGCTGCGGGTATGGTTTTATTATACTCTCACTGTCTTGTTCTTGGAATAAAAAGTAGCATATGGAGAACAAAACATATTTCATTCTCTTGGTGTTGTTCTTATTCAATTACCTATTATAGAGAAAATATTTCCCTTACTTGCCTTCAATAGTATCAACAGATTTTAGTAGGAAGACTATGCAGTTGCATCAGAATATTCAGTTAACATTTCACTGTTAACTTTGATCTATTTTTTTTGTTTAATTTAATGCTCGTCGGGACACCTTTTGAAGAAAACACCAATAAAACATGTTGTAGAATATCATGCCTGTACAGTTACTTCATGTCACAGAAAAGAAGGCTGTAATTAAATTTTGACTACCTTATACAATGAGTGGTTATCCTTGCAAGTCTTGAAATTAACTTGACATAATAAAATGTCAGTTATTTAATAAGCAGGGCAACTTTCTTTGCATGGTAATTTGCATGTAGATACATCAAGGAGAAAAAGGAAAACATTATACTGCATTATTACTGTGGATCCAATGGATTTGGAAAAGTCAGATTTGTTTAGTGTATAGGTCTCATTACCAGCAAAATTATGCTATATGAGATATCTCTTATGACTTCAGTTGTTCTTTGAAACATACACTTGGATGTAATTTGATGTAATTTCAGATGCTATTTGAGAATAATAGGTTGCACAAATAAAAGCATTATTTTATTAACACAATTACTATTAATATTGAAGCCAAGAAGAACCAGTGCAAGTTTTCTCATATGATGTGCACTTCAGAGGTACATTTTACAGGTACACTTTTTGTAGGGCAGAGCAGCATAACCTCTGTTTTTATAACTTTGCCTTTCTATCAAATAAAACTGTGTTTCTTGAGAATTTTGGTGTGCCTTGGAAGTTATTGTTTTTTCTAATGACCAGTGTCTGATTTGGCCAACCCTACAGTTCTCCTTCAGATGCAGACCCCAAAGTACTCACTGACCCCCAGAAGTAAAACAACATGTACTGTTCCAAGGTTTTATTTATGCAAAAGGAAAAAATTGTGAAGAACTGGTAAGCAACCATGGCATATCTTCTGTCCCCTTTTCATCCTTCAGCAAGGCTAGGTCCAGCATTTTACAAAGTGAAAGGACTCTTCAAAAGGTAAGTTTGAACACTTTGCTGATTTTGCTCATCTTTATATTAGGAGGTTTAAAAGGCTTTTGCTTATTTCTGTTCTGTAACAAGATGGATTTAGTGAAATTAATTCAACTTTCCTTTTTTATAGTTCTTTAGTAGTTAATATTCCCACTTTGGTAAAAGAAGAATTTCCAAAGGATTCTTTATGAGTACTTAATGTTCCACTGCTGTATACTAGGTTAATTCTAAATATTGAAAGAAGTTTAAAGCTGAAAGGATTCAGATGCTAAGTTCAAGTATAACTGTGCAAATGAAGTTTTATTCTACTGAAGCCAAATACGTAATTCTATTTTTTATGGAATGACTCTGAAGTTAACAGAAGTTTCCTAGTTTCTTGTATGCTTTGCAATAGTTTGCTCCTTCCTTCCTTCCTTCCTTCCTTCCTTCCTTCCTTCCTTCCT